>VZSE01008174.1:777522-805294 GCA_013398275.1 Promerops cafer | reverse complement strand
GGGGGGGGAGGAAAAGAAAAAATGAAATAACTGTCGGTTTGGACATAGCCATGAGCCTCAAGTGCTTCTTACTGTTCGTTGAGACTACTTGACTTAAGCCAGTCCCTCGCCACCTCCTTTCTATGCCCCTCTCTTGTCCCCACATCTCCAGCTACCGAAGCCTGGGGCAGCAGAGCGGGGGTGCCCCGCGGAGGGGCGCGGTGGCGGCCGCTGGGGGATGCGCTGTGCGCTTGGGAGGGCGGGGAGGAGGGAGGGGGTAGCAGGGAGAGAGGAGGGGAGGGGGCCGGGGTCTGCTGAGGAGCCGTAGGTCTGTACTGCAAAGCAATGCATCACTGTGCCAAAAGAAACCTTTTCTCCTGTCCGGCAACTAGCATTTCGTGGGAAGGGAGGATATTAAATTATTTATAAAAGTAGTGTTTTTAACACAAAGAGAGTGCAGCTTTTTTAATTAATTATTGGAGGGGGCGGGAGAGGGGAAAGGGCTCAAAGAAATGTCAGGCGTTGTCTCCTGTACTGGCTGGCGTTCTACATTTATGGAAAAGACCATTGCTACTGTAAAGAGAAGAGTAATTCTTTTCGTATTTTATTTTTGTGTTTGTACGTAATATATGTGCGTGTGCATTTTATTGACGCTCGGCCACCATGTTTTTCCGGTTTTTTTCCTTTCTCCTTTCCCCCGAATAAAAGCTGCCCCCTAAATAAAGGCGGTAATAAGGAGAAGAGCGTGATATCTGTGCTGGCGTGAGGGAGGGAAGCCTGTCGTGAGACAGCCTTGACAGAGAAGCTTGGCTAGGGCCGCGGGGCCAGCAGGGCTGCCCGCCCTTTCATCCCCATCCCTGCCGGCGGGTAGAGGTGCCACCTATGGACCCGCCTTATTTTAGTCACGGGAGATGAGAGGTTCTCCTCTTGGGCTGCCGCCAGGTATGAAAGTCCTCTGCAATTCCTCGAGTCAAATCAGAATTTCCCGCCCGGGCTCAGCCCTGCAGAAATGCTGGCGATTTGCAGGCGGAGAGATTTGCAGGCAAACTGTCTGACGTAGGGGCAGCCTGAGAAAATCCTGTACATCTGCCTGATTTTATTTTTTTTTTTTTCTTCCCTCCCTTTTGTTTTGTTTTGTTATTTTTTCCCACGAATGACAGCAGGCGACATGTAATCCTGTTGTCATCTCTCAGTCCAAGGAAAACTCGCTGCAGGAAGGTCGTTGGCACTACCGGGCTGTGGCTGCTTCTGGTGGAGACATCCCCGCTGTCACCTGCAGCGGGCGAATCCTCAGCCAGCTGAAGGCTGGGGAGTATCTGCTGGTAATAAAAAGTCCGCACGCGTTGCCTTCTCCCGACGGGCATTATGTTAAGGCTGATTTGTATTGTCAGAAGTGACCAGCAAAGCCTCAGAAAGGCTAAGAGGGAAAAAGGAAAAGTTGGAGGGCTAACTGCCTGTGCTGCTGAATTACAAATCAGTGCCGTCCCCGAACTCGAAGAGTTTATACAAATGCTGAAATCATCATTCGGGGTTCGTTGGTTCGGTTGTTTCAATTAATACTTTTAAAAGTATGAAAATCGGCGGGCTTTTTTTCCCTTCAAGTCCTAAAAAAACGATGTCAAGGAGAATTTTGGGCGCTGGATGGTCTCCTTTCTAATTACACGTATTTCGGACCTTGGAGTTTCTCTCCCACCTCTTTTTCCGTCAGCGCCGAGATTCAGTGGCTGACTAGCTTCTACCCTACTCGCAAAAAATATTCCGAAGAGCAAAGGTGTGTTGTGAAAGGAAAGCTTCAAACAGAACAATCTGCAGCCGAAAACACCGACTTGTTTCAATGCAGCTCAAACAGATTTCACGGTGTGTTAAGCTCAGACCATAACATCCATCAGAACATTGCGAGAGATTAGTGACTAATGTATGAAGTAATCCAGCCCTTGAAGGAATTGGTTTTTATGTACACACGCGCATGCACACATACACACTATTTCAACATCATTCTGCCTTCAAGGCTCTGTGCAAATATTAATCTACCCTTCCATAATCTGCTCTTTCCTCTGGCTCGTATTTTACCATCTCTTTTTAATAGGAGTCCACATGACCTGTCAGCATGCAACTCCTAGTATCTTTTGCTTTTGTCCATCTGTAAAGGTCATTTTTCAGGGTATGTTAAAAGTATCTTGATGGAAAGTGGACTTTGTTATAGCCACAAGTGTGTATTTTAATCGGATGTATTTAAATGTGAATAGGGATGAATTGGGTGTAAGCGTATGCTTAACAGGATGACATTGAGCTTTTTACTTACGATAAAGAAACTAACAACAAAAAAAAAAAGAGAAACAAAAAAAGCCCGCAGAGTTCGATATATCTCTTGTGAATAAGTATTCTATTCTGTATTTATCTTCTATGAAACTCCATTTTTTGATATGTCGAGAAAGGTATGTCAACAGTACAGGGATAACAGTAACAGGGATATCTCTGTCCTCGCGGTCCTTTCTTAGCCCTTGTTTGGATTTCCTCAGACGGCCGAGTGGAGGGTTTAAAGTGGTCCTCGGTGAGGGGCTATAGGAGCAGGGGACAGGTATCGCCTGCTGTCCGGAGCCCGCTCGGCGGCGGAGCTGTGGGGCTTTCGCTTGCTGAAAGGTAGGGAAGGTCTTCTCCGCCTCCTCCCGCTTAAGCATCATCGTCCTAAGAGGAGACAGAGACGAATTTCCCCCTGTTGACCTTTGGGTGGCAATTGTCCCATTCGCGCTGCTTCTCAGAACACGCCGGCTCATTTGCTTCCGAGCCAATGAACGCATGGGCAGGAAAAAGCCGCTGTGTCGGTGCTGTCACGACGCCCCGCGCACACGGCAGAGGCACCGCAGCAGCCCCGCCGGGCGAGCAGAGCGGCGGGAGGGACCGGCCCGCCGCCCCCGCCCGGGACTCGGAGCGGACTCGGCCGAGGGGGACGGCCGGCCCCGGTGCACAGCCATAAATCCGAGCTGTCAGCTGTCACAGACGGCTGGTGAAACACAGCACCTGTCCAAACACTTTCCAGCAGCAGGTAATCAGAGAACCGACACTTTACATTTTTGTGTGGAACAAGCGCATTAACCATTTCACAGACCTTCCCAAAACAGCGATGTTTGTGTATCTGGGTACTTTGTCTTTTCTAACGTCTAATAAATCAGGCTGACAGAAGAGAGACAAAGCCTTTTGACCTGTGATATTTGACACATCAGCAGTGAGCCAACACTTTAGCGTCATGGCCTTTTAGCCCTACGAGTGTCACCCACAGCATGTTTGTTGGATGGGTGCAGTTTGTGATGATACTTGAGGGATTTTTACACACTGCACAGGCAAAAAATTAGGCCAATAGCAAAGAAAGCCTGACAGGAACAGGGAACAAAACAAGTCTCCATCAGCGTGTGAGAAGACCTGAAAACATCCCATGCTGGCTGCATGTTTCTTCATGTGCCTGGTGGAAACACCAGCCTAAGCAGAATTGCATGTGAATTCAGATTCAGATCGGGCTCTGGTTTTAAGCACTTTTTTGAGGAGAAATTTAGCTTTCCAAATAAATACATTTTGTTCCTGAGACTTTTTCCCCCTATAACCGATTAATCTCTTTCAGGCTTTGAATGTTTTAACTTGCCTTAAAGAAAAAAAAAAAAAAAAAAAATCATACTTGACAATCAAAATATTTTGGTCAGCTTCTCCATATCCCACCCCAGCTATGGCAGATAGTGATTTAAATGGTTACCTGAATAATGTTAGTCCTAGCCACTGTCCTAAATCTCTTCAAATTTTAATCTGGTGAGTAGCAGAACTGCATAAATTTTTCTTTAATGGAATAAGACCACATTAATGTAAAAGGAGATATTTAAGCAGAATTTTGTGCACTTAATTAATGGCTGCCAAACATGAACTCTTAGAAGAAATAAGCTTGCAAAAGTGATCTGTAGATAACAGCCTGCATGTATTACATAGAGTACATGCAGCAGGATAATCCAATAATACTGTGCCTATTCTCCTTTGTAGTGGAGGCAGTGTTCAACCCTAGTACCTCAGTGAAGGCATGCCAGCAGGACAGCATTCTGATTGTTATTTTCCCATCAGATTAATTCACCCAAATTCTCACTAAGCAGATCTGATGAAGCCTGAAATTTGCTTTCAGCTTACCTTCCAAAGATGGCATAAGTATCCCATCAGTATCCATAATGCTACTCAGGAAGGAATCCACTGAAATCAGTCATTTTTTTCAACAGCCATCTCAGCACAGCCATGCTAGCTACAAAACTCAGCTCAACACAGATCTTTAGTGAAAGCTTCTAAGCAAAAAAGTGCTGCCCTTTGTATCATACTAGATGCTGAGAAGGCCAAAAGAAGTTGGATGGAATTTTGTCTTGTGATTTTGCGGGTTTTCTACCCCAAACCATTTTTCAAAAGGGTGATTCCCTAAGGGCTGGATGTTTCAGGAACAGAAGATCCTAAGAAAAAGAAATTTCACCCCAGAAAAGGCAGATACAAATGACTCAGATTCATAGGGCCTTAATTTTTCACACCATGTCTTAAGAAGCCCAAGGTGAAATGTCCTGCACAAGAGCAAGGAGAACAACCACAGCCCTACATTCTAACCAAAGTCCACATTTTGCACAACCCTTCACTGGGCTGGGGGAGGTGGTTCATTTAATAACAGGCAAGAGAGTCGGTCCTTTTGTTGTGCCAGGCTTTTTGCCTTTTAAGTCTGAAGTAGACAAAAACAAAGTTGAAATCCACCTCCAGCGAAATTCCAGGCACTAAGTTGTGATTTTGGCAAGAGCGCTTGTTGCAACTTTGCTGAGCACTACAGTAGCTCTTTAATGATGGGGTGAATATAGTTCCATCTTTCATTTACATCCTGAAGAGGAAACATTTTCCTCTTGACTAAATTCTCCTGTCTTCATTGACTCTCAGAAATCTCAAAACCAGCTTCAGAGAAGACATCTGCAGAGTCCAAATACCCTATCATAAAATCAGACAAATGGCTACAGAACACCTAGACCCTTCTAAACATCCAAACATACTAATGCATCATTTTTCAGGTTATTTATTGACAGCTTCAGCAAGCTACTAATTCACATAGTCTCCAGCCCTGCACAGGAGCTAAACATTGCTGTTGCCTTCAGGAAGTTATACTTTCATACATCTGTATGGACTAGGCCTTTGTCCTCTATTCCAGGGCCAGAGGGAGAGAGTATGAGGAAAGATTGAGAGAACACAGTCATTACACATTTGTGCTCTTGCACCATGCTGTTGTTTTCTTTGTTATGACCTCTTTCAAAATGCCAGAACTCTTTCAAGCACCATGGCACACTAACAGCCTCCTCTGCTATGGGGAAAAGCAATGTTTTTGTGGGTTCTTTCCCCTCCTTAATAGCAGAGAATATTCAAGATGGAGCAATACAGCTCTAGTCCTCAGTACAAAGTCTTGGGCAGAGTGTGTGGGACCCAGGACCACAAGGTAGAAAAAACATGTAAGAGGAAAAATAGGCTGACACCTAGTTTTCCAAATTCTGCTGTAGTTGCTTCCTGATCATAACTATTCACGGAACACGTGTTTATATGCAGTATGTGTTCATAAATGTTTTAATAAGTATAATTTAGCTGGTTTAGGGTCCAAGGGGTTTATTTTAGCTGTGTTTGAATTGCTGTGGTTATTTTAAGTCATAATTTGGTACTGGAGTATAATTCCAATAACATCTCACAGTCAGCTAGCAACCCTTCTCATAAATAGTGCACTTCTTGTTTATCCTTAATATTGCTAAAGTGGTTTTAGTCCACTATAGAGAAGTAGTGTTAATGCATAGCATACCTGAGCCAAATTTGGCTTAACTACAGGTACTCTGTGGGTCCATGAGGAATCCCAGAGTACTTTACTGGGAGGACTCTTCAACAAGACTGCTTCTGTGAAATTCATTTTTTATTTTGTAGATCTTTAAGTTAAGATCTTTAAGTCTGCCTTAAAGATCTCAGCATTTCAGCAGAAACCTGGGACTCCATTTTCCTGGCCTATTACTTTATTCAATAGCTGTTACAAACAGGCAGATGAACTTCAACATTCCGAGTAGAAGTTGTCAATCTTACTTGAATTTTTGAAAAGATAATTTTCTGTAAAACCTCAGGGATTACCTGTGCTCTTTCAAACCAGACATATGACACCAAACTGTCCATTTCAGTTCCTTCCACAGCATTTACTGTTTAAAATGACAGCATCTTAGTACAGAATAGCTTCACTAGATTTCTAATAAGAATGTATAAAAATGTGGACATGAAAGTCTTCTGGAATCACTCAGTTACTTTCCCTCCAGTGCACTTTCTTTCAGTTTATTTTTAATAACTTATGAAACGAGGCAGTATTTAGCAGCTATGTTTAAAGCATCCTAAGCAATGAAGAAGAAATCCTACACAGATATGGTTTTCTTTGTGAGACAACTTGCGTAACCAGGTGACAGCAGAATTTTTGTATTATTCCTAAAACAAGTGTATAATGCAATTCTCTTTCACCATCGAGCAACTGCTGCTGCTCTGAGTACTTCACACAGCCATCTTCAACACAGTGGTAAGTGCTCAGTACTCATCCTCATACAACACCATTGTAATTCCCCTCACTTTGGCATACACAAGCCTCAATTAGTTGTATGTTATCATCACATTCCCCATTAATCATTTAGCAGAACTGTACAGATGTACGGCAGCAACTTTCCCAATTTTTTTCCTCATAAGTCAGTCCAGGAAGCCCCCAAGTCATTTCTGTGTTTCTCTGAACTTCTCTGGATCATCTCTTTCTGACTAATTGTAAGAACATGGCAAAGGCATAGCTTTCTGTGTCACAATACCTGGAGTCATGTCAGGTTCTTCCCATGCCCCCCAGCTCCAGAAGAAGCAGGTTAAAAAAGGACAAAGAAGTTATAAATTATATTCAAAGCAGCCAGGCTCACACATGACAACAGAGTACAGACTGCAGTTACTCAACTGTCTCAGCAATAACCATTAAAAAACCCCACTTCAGTGTAACATGTCAACAACGCCGTGCAGTCAGAGAAACAGCCTTCCCCTTTCACTTCCCTCTGTTCCCTTATCGTGCTTGCCCTTATCCAAAGCTATCCTTAAGGAAACAGAAACAATTTTGCCCTCAAATCTAGTCTGCAAAACACTGGGCACAAGAAGACAGAACTTGCCATAGACTTTTCTGATGCCTTAGCATCCTCTGCTAAGAGGACTTTGCCCAAGTCTCTTGCAGACAGCATCTCTCCTTCCAGATCCTAAACTGGGAAGATAAAGCATCTAAACTGTATTTTGTCTGGTCAGGTCTCCTAAACCAAAGCCCACTCATCCTTTATCAAAGTCACTGCTGAGACCTTGGCCAAAGCAAAATTAAAGCCAAAGCAAAATGCTCATGCCATTTCCCAAGGAAATTGGGAAATTCTTGGGTCTTCCACAGCTAACAAGATAAAACACTTGTCAGAGCTCCCAAGGAGAATTCAGGTTAGAATTTTCCTGTTCCACAGAAACTAGGTACTGCTCCTGATTACTTTATTCCATGTACAAAGAAGATTGGTTTTATTCTTTGCTGGGAATAAGTTTCCCCCATCCCATCCTGTTACCAGTGGCTGCAAGGAAGAATTTCCTCTTTGCATTATTATTTCTAGCACCACAGATGGGAGGTTCAAATCTGAGCAGGTGACTTGACACACTCAGCATATACTACCATCTTGTTATTGTAATATCTTCCTCTCCACTACAAACAACCAGAGCAAGGACTGTAAGATTGTGCAAACTTTAATTAATGTTTGCATCAGGAAAATTTATGTTAGACACCTTTTTGTTCCTTGCCCAACTGAAATCTCAAGACCAAGAGATCCTCTCTGTGAAAAGAAGTGAAAGGTGTACATTTTCATAGCTTGATTTAAATGTTAGAGAATTATGCTGGGGTTCCTTGCAGGGTGGAGATGACTCCTTAAGCTAGGAAACAGCTGAAGCAGCTAGAAATCAGTCAGGTCACCCACAGGTTTGTGAACACTGCAGTGGTGCCAAAGGCCTGTTAGTTGGAGGAGTAAATCTGTATAATAGAGAAGAGCATGGGATATAGTTCTAGGGTTAGTACTTGTGCTAATTAGCTAACGCTGTAGTTTACTGTCTTACTCTGAGATGCAGTAAAAGCCTTTTTATTCTGGTCACAGTGTGGTATCAGCATTTAGTAATTATTTTCACATATATATGTATTAAATAAAACCAAAGCCCCTATAATAAAACATCTTAAAGCAAATAAATTTTAAAAATGGACCAGTGTACACCATTATTTTAACAGCTTTTAATTTAGTGCACTTATCACTGTAGTGAACTATTTAATTTAAAGGACCACACTCCTTCTCTTCCTATGGGATTGCTGCACCATCCAATATAACTAGTTGTTGTGGAAAGGAAACTTTCTTGTGCAATTATAAGGAAAACGGTTCTCAGGGCCCTGACACAGTGGAAGTCAGGAGGTTTATTCCAAGTGAGAATAAAAAGCTCTGGAAAAGAATGAATGTTTTAAATATTTAAGTCATAGTATTATAGATGTGCGTTTACGTGGGAGAACTAAAGTCTTTCATTTTTTTCAGCCAGCTTGGTGTCAGGATAGATAGAAACCTGTTGTAAACTAAGATTCTTTTTTTCTTTTTACATTTGGAGTACTTCTGGTAGTTAGGTTTATCAGGAACACAGGCAGTTGTTACTTTACTAGAATCTGTTCTAATACAGGGGACACTGCAATGGAAAAGTAGGGCTCCTTGTGGACTTGCAAACTCTGTCATAGTATCCTTTAAGAAATGAGGTTTTGCAATTTCTGAGGAGTCACATGCAGCCAGACTTGAATCTAACTCAGATAATAATCTAAGCCGTGGGACCCTTCCCTTTGGCACAGTTCTGCTCTTCCTTACCAGAACAAAAAGTCTGGCTTAACAGGCTGGTGCCTACAGGTCTCCCAGATGTGATGAGGGCTGACAAAACCGTATCATCATATTCATTCTTATTTAATTGCTTGCAAAACAGGATTGAACACTGCTTGAGTTCAATTTATTTTGGTTGGTTGCTTTTGTAAGCACCATCCATCCACATCCTATGACACAAGGCCAGCAGGTAACATCCTATGATCAGGGATTGTGCCAATAGCCTGGATCTATCAGCCACCACTACACAAAATGCAGCACAGGAGTATCACAGGGATCTCCATCACAAAAAGAAGTTTGGTGTTGTACACTATGTTCCTTAAAGTGGCACATGCAGCCCTCAGACCATGCCTACACAATTTCTACTGATACCAGTCACATCCGAGCTCATATACAACAAGCTACAAAAGCTTGCAGACAATAAAGAAAACCTCACAAGCCAATCACTGTATTTCATGGCTTCATAACAACTAAAATGCTTGAATTGTATGGATATTTCCTTTCAAAAGGGCTGGGCTAGGAATGGGTACACATAATGAACTCCCTTCTATTTATTTGATAAATTTCCCATTCAATGACAAGAACAGACTGAGAAAAACTGAATACATATTTCCATAGATTGACTGAGAAGTATGTTCTGTTTGACTTCAGCCTCAGAATTTCATTTCACAATGGTAAAAAAAAAAAGTCCATTTGTTTTCAAGATATGCTCATATCTACCTACATGACAAATGGCTCCAGCTGATTTCAGCAGGAGTTCTCATGGACATTAAATATCCCAGTCATTCAGCTCTTGTTGGGAGTGGCTCAAAACCCAGCTGAGCCAGGAACTAAATGTGAGCAGCTATACATTAATCTTAATTGCTATTCTATAAATAGTCTGGGAAAGAAGGTAATGGGAAACCCCAGCCAAATTGAGCAACCAGAGGCATGAAGGGGTATTTTTGTGTCCCCTGCATTAATAAAAGGCCAAATAGGTGTTCAAATTAGAAGGCTCAAACACTGACATCAAACTCTGTTTTGAGCAAGAGGTTTATTTTGGCATAAAGCCAAAATATCATAAAACTAATTTTCATCTAATAGTTTGTTGTATATTTTCATATTTCTCTGTTACTTTTCTTTAAACGTGCCTTATAAGAGCCAAATTTGAGATGTTAAGACACTGAACAGGTTGATTACTTGCACAGTAATTGTTTTCCTGGATCTTCAACTTATTTCAAAGAACCTCATGGCCACCACTGCAGTAAGTTGGGAGGAACCAGAGGGATTTCAGGGTGCTGAGCTTACCATAGGCCAGGCTGCATCCAGTTCTTCTGAGGTTCTCAGCTTGCAACAGGGAATTCCACCTCATACAATGCCACCCAGAAGCACCCATAGAAAGAAGAAGCATTTTTACTCCAGTGGGAGGTGAAATCAATGAGCAATGCCTGGAATGTCTGACAGACCAGGTCGTGCAAGGGCACATCCTCTTAATGGGCAGAACAAAACCTCTTAAGCTTTCAAAATACACACTCATTCTTCAGGGAGGGCCATGATAGGCAGGAGTTAGTCAGATACTCATGGACAAGGACACAACATTCTTTAACAAAGTAGGGGAAAGTTGCTCCGACATCTACGAGATCTAGGACCTTGGAGACAATCCTAAGGTCCAGACAGTCATGGATTCATGTTCTTCCAACTAAAACTACTCCACAGGATAGAAAGATAGAAGAGATAGAAGCTTTGTCCAAGCCCTGCCAAGCCCTGCTGCCTCTCAGGACAATCAACTGCCAAACACAGCAGCAGCTGGAAGGAGCCTTGCAAAGGAGAAGGAAACAACTCAGTCTCCTGAAGGCCTTGCTGCAGCTCTGCCTGACACCATATCAGTCTCAAGTCTAGAGGTTTATAAGCTTCCAACCTAAACACTCTTATCACCATGTATAGCTCTGAGCCCTGGAGGTTCCCTTCTGCCCATCAATGCATAGATACGTTATCACCATTTTCTATCATGTAAACTCAACTACTGTTCAAGTTGCACTGATGCGTGATAACCATACAGTGTTGATCATCCATATCAGGCTGAAAACATACCTGAACTCTGAGGTGTTTATATGTACAGACTGGTAGAGAAGCTTGACTGGTGGCCCTGCTTGCACAAGGCTCTCTCCTTGCTCTGTTAGTTCTACAGACTGAATATATAGGAAAAACTCAATATTTAAATAGAATTATTTTCTTTTTTTTTTTTTTCATTAACATAAAGTTATAGTGAGAACAAAACCAGAATCTGATTTTCAGTCAGGAAAGGGAAAAAAAGTCTTATGTGAAATTATTCATATTTCAACTTTGGTTTCTTTTTCAGAGACCTGATCAACACTGTCAAACATAGTACTACTTTTCATTTGCTTGATTTACTCCAGGACCTGCTTTACTCCACACAAAATAAGGAGGAAAAAGCACCTAACAATTTTTTTTTTAAATATCATCCGATAAAGAATTAGCAAAGGGCCCATCAATATGCAATCTGAATAATACATCAAAATATTATCTACAAATAAAACCCTCAATTACTTGGCAAATCACCATTAACACTTATATAAAAAAAACATAACATTTTTATGGCTGCAGAGATAAAAATATATTGGCATTCACTGAAATAACAAGTTTGTCTTGGTGAAAAGCTGTATAATATGACAGAGAAGAAATATAGATTAAATGTGGCCATATTTGCACTCTGAACAGAGAGCTCAAAGCTAGAAAAAAAAATAGGTCTTAAATGTCCAAGTTTCACTGATGTAAATGGGAGCATAAAAAAATAAAGGTTTTGTATGAAAAAAGACTTGCAGATCCAGTTTCTCATTCTGCAATCAGAGAAAGATCCACACGCTACAGGGAAGAAGGGATCCATCCTTTTGATGTGGGCAAGCAAGGGAATGTCTCCTTCTGGACAGTAGCATGCACCTGCACCACAAGTGGCACAGGTGACTATGCTGTTCATCCCCCCAGGGGCCCATAATCTTCACTTGAACCTGTGAGTTCTGGCAACATCTCCCAGCCTGTTCCTCTATGGGATGCTGAAAGACCTAAGCAGGGTAGACAGGCTTGCTGCACAACCACCAGCATGGCCTGCCAGGTGAATTACCTTTTCCCTGGCTGCTCTGTCCAGGTGAACTCCAGCACATTCCATGCAGCTGAAATACATCTCAGTAGAAGTCCAAATTTACAACCAACCTGTATAGAGCTTTTCAGCTGACCTGTATTTGGTGGAAAAATGTCATGAGGGACATCAAGCTAGATTGTGACAATTGTTATGCATCATTTCATAGGAAGCCATGTAATTCCAAAATCCCTTCAGATATGTCCAAAACTCTGCCTGTCCTATATCAAAGAGGAACTTTGGTTAGCCCAAGGTCCTGTCTCCAGTACACCTATTCTCCATAGCTTAGGGAATGGTCAACAGCAGGTAAACGTAGTCCCACGTATTTCCTAATTCTATGTGAAGATTAGGATATTCCTAAATCAAAACAGGATTTTTGTGCTTAATAGCCCTGAAAAAACTTTTCTTTAGTAAATCTGTCCTGTCACTTTTTGAGCCCATGCCAATATTTTCAGTTCAATTCACAGTCAGATTTGTGTCATGTGAAGAAGCACCTCTTGCTACTTTGTTATGAATATGCCTCCTGATAACAGGCTACAGGATCCACTGTAGCTGCCGTCTGGGAGAAATTTACAACCATTGCCCTAAGCTCTTCACTTACAACTTCAGACCTGCATTAAATCCCCTCACAAGAAATCCCTTGAAGAGTTTTGATAAATTCATCCCTCATCCTGATCATATATATGAACCTTATTCTACCTTTACTGTACCTTTCTTTGAGAAGTAGAGGTGGTTGGCAAAGGTTCAGGGCTGGGAGGCTTCCAACCACAGACAGGATTTGAGGGCTGACTATACCAAGGACCCATATTATGCAGACACAAATGAACTGGTAGTCATGAACAAAATATCTTTACTGGTTGCTACCGTTTTCTCCAATTGCAGCTCAATCTGCACTTTTGTTTTTCATTAGGAAAATCAAAGCAACAATGCGCTCCTGTGTGGTAAGTGTTGTTTCAGAGCCTACCTGAAGCTTTTTTTTTTTTTCACCATTAAAATTGCTCTCTTTCAAAAAGCCAGATGTATTTCAGCTTTAGTAGGGAGGATCAGACCTACCTATGTCATCAATATTAGGCTGTCTAGCTCTGTCCCTCTGTCTTTGAGCAAGCAGCATGTAGATCAAGTAGCATGTAGATCATGCTGTCCTCAGGTCCCCGTGAAGACCACAAAAGCTGGTGGGGGAGGATGAGGTTGACAATAAGTCATGCTTGGAATCCCTCCAGGAGATCCCCCACCATTCCATCCACAGCAGGACCTTTCACAGTTACACATTCCATTCTTGAAGCCTTGTCTACCACATATATAAGAAGTGGTACTGGCCTGCCAAAGACCAACTCCAATTCTACACAAAAATTTTCTGGTTTTGATCTGTCCTTCTGACCCTGAAGACAGACCACAGATGTCTTGAATAAGCAATTAGAAAGTTCTTGGGTTTTGACTAGAGCTGTCGAAGATCTCATGGTTAAGCAGGATAGGACAAAACCATCAAGAACAAGAGCTATTTTGTCCACCTTTTTCACAGCAAAAGTTGACCAAATTATGTGTGTCCTTTCTGTGAGCCTGGCTACTTTCTGTAGTCAGAAGGCCTCTTCTGTTGTAATAATCTCTGTCTAGAGCTTTAATCTTAGGCAAAACCAGCATCTTTAAGAGTGATCTATATTTTATACAAAAGTATTCTTTATGTTAAACATTTGTACCCACCACTACCCAATCTGCTGAGAAGTAGCAGTGCTGTGTGTTCCTGATTAGCTAGAGGAGTACACAAGGAGGATTTTGGAAGAGCTTTCTATTTCATATTTGTATCAGTGAATGAGCCAAAAGGTATTAAAACAAGAAAAAGCATTTTCAGAAGAACAAATCATCCATCACACCTTTCCCCCTTTACCCCAACAACTACTTTTGTTTAATATTAGCTTCAGTAGCAACAACAACAAAAAAAACTCGTTACAAATTACCCAAGCTACAAGATAGCTTAAATATTAACAAGCATGTAAAGCCACTGGGGGTAAGAGCCTGGAGCTGTATAATAATAAAGCAAGACTCAGCGAGATTCCATAATTATTTGTTACACAACCCAAGAAACTAGCTAGAGCATTTCTAAGATTACACACCTTGCTCATAATGCCTAGCCATGCCAGAAATTACATAAGGCTTTTTATAACATAATCATTTATCATTAAGAAGGTAAAACAAAGGGTCATTATGACCAGAGGTGACAATCCAAGAATTAGTTTACTTAGGACCTGATCCAAAGCCCATGATAGTTATTTGCATACATTTCACATGCTTTGGATCAGACGTTGAGTGTTTTCCATGTTGTTCCCTTTTTTGCTTCTGTGGAACTAAAGGACTGGAACAGTAGAGGAAATTAAAGCAGATATACGTTCCTGTCAGAGCTGAGAAATCAGAACTGTCACTGATTTTGGTGGTGGCAGCATCTGTTTTACATTCTTCCAGGGGGAAAAAAAAAAAAAAAAAGGAAAAAAAGGCTGGCCATCAATTCAGATTTCCATATATAGGTTTGAATGCTTTCTAGGTATTTCACTTCTGGAATTGTTGACCTATGCAGACAGCCCTAGCAAGAGTTGCAGGAAGCATCTGAAGCAGTTGAGATACAAGTGGATATATCTATTCCTAGATACTTTTATGTTAAGAAAAATGCAAAACACGACCAGCTGTACTGTTATAACAGGAAAATTACATCTGCAGCATGGAAATGGAGTCCTCAGCTGTTAAGTCCTGCTCTATCCATCAGGAAGTCCTTTTGGATAACAGCGGACCCTAGTGAGACAGTTTATCTGTAAAGCAGCAGGTGAGGACTCTGCTTGTTCCCTTCCTTCAGACATGTTAAGGACTGTGGAGAGTACACAATTCAGTGGGGAAATATTATGAGGGAAAAAAAAGAAAAAAATTCACTCACATGCAGTCATATATATTGACCTAGAAAACATAAAAATCCTGCATAAGAAGCAAAACAAAGACTTTGAATTGACTTGACAGGTAACAATCTGCAGGATCAGGCTCAAAAATATCTCACTGTGGAAGTGCTGCTCTGTGGCACTTAAACATAATTAACCCAGAGTCAATAAATGGGTGGGGGGAGAAAAATCACCTCAGAATACGACAGAAACCTAGAGTCTTGAATATTGGGGTGAATGTGGACCAGGCCCAGTTGTTAATTGCTTAATTTTCCTGAAAACTTAACCACCATTAAATGAGGCTTACAGGATCTAGATGCTTTGTTTTGTTACAGAAAAAAAAAGAAAAAGTTTAACAGCTCCCAGAGAAGTCTCCTTGCAACTGAGCAGGACAGTCCCTGTGGGCAGACTAACCTGGGACTTCACTTGGTTTCTGTGCCTCTCATTTGCAACATCCACATCTCCAGATCCCTGTCTGACAGTAACACCACTCAGGACTGACAGAGCACCCTTGGTCTCTCCAACCTCATAACTTCTGCTTTAGCCCACAGCTCTCTCAGCATAGTTTACAAGCCCTAAGCCTGGCATCAACCAAGAGCTGCACAGTGCTTTTCCAACATACGCTGTGCCCTTCCACAGACACATTGTCTGGTGAATTAATCAGGTCAACACAACAGTGGGCACTTCTCAGTGGAGCACAATTTCTTGTTGTTAATTGCTTTCTAGATAGAAGGATTCATGTTGCTGAACAGCCAAGGGACCCACCAAAGCATGCAAACTCCATTTCTAAATCCTTTTGATTCTCACTCAGCAAAGCAGAGATCTTGTAGCACAAGGAGGTGCTCGTCTACATGCCTCAACTTATGTCTGCAGTAGGTCTGGGGACTGAATCTACCAAGGACTTGCCCAGGAGCTCACCTCCACAGAAACACTGGAGGTGCCCCATCTTCTGTTTCTGTGATGTCTAAATCTGATACAGCATGTGTGACGCCTGTGCCATGCACTAGGAAAAGTCACTTTGCAATCAAGGATCAGAACAAAAAACTTCACACCCACACAAACCCCAATAAAGAGGAGATTCTTCTCTTCCCATTATCCAAATGATAATTGTGTCAGTTTGCTTTGCCCCAAGATATTCAGTCTTCCATGTTCTTCAGCAACAATTCCTGGACACACTGAACTTTTTCTACACAGACTGAAAAATCTCAGATTCAAAATTTCCTATCATCCACCCTTACAAAAGTAGGAGCTATTCCTACAGAACATATTTGGCCCTCATTCTGTTCTTGAGACACATGCTTTCAAATGAAAAGATAAGACAGAATTTGATATTACTTCTTGGACACAAAGCTAAACTTCTTTTAATACAAGGGAATTTGTAGTTACTTGTAGGAAAGGCACTTTCTAAGCTAAGATGGGTTTGGCTTTCAGCAGGAACATCAGCAGCCCTTACAAACCTTGTGTCTCTTAGACCTACTTGGTAGCAACAGACACATTATTATTAGAACTGACAAAGCACCCACATTATTCTTTCTCCCCCATTAGCCTGAGTGACACCAATCAAAGCATCTAACTAGTATTGTCTTAGCTTGGAGCCAGTTTGCTGGATTTCTCTGACTCCACTTTCTACAACAGGTGATTGGTGTACCATTAAGAACAAAAAAGAAGCAGAGCCTTTGTGGAGGTGTGCAGATAATAAAGGCAACACTGCAGCCTGCAGGTGTCTTTTAAGATAACACCAGGACACACCTGGATACTCCTCTGTTCTCCTCTCCCAGAGGACAGCACACTGGCAGTGGCAGACTAGAAGATCTTCTGAAGTCACTTTAATGGGCTATGTATTAAGTAGACCAAAATAAATTATTCGGGCTGTGTTCATAACTAGAAAGAAATAATGACTTACTTTTCATTCCCTCTCCCCCCACCCTGCCCTTCTCAATAATTGAAGGACTTGGTGAAGATTATTTGTGGAATCCTTTGCTTATCCATGGATATTTATATCCATGGGAAACACTAAATACCTCAAGATGATGAACAATAAATGTAATTTTAAACAGAACTGGGAGCATAAGAGAGAAATAGAGATTCAAGACTGAAAAGAAACACACAAGTGGGGACCAAATCAGCTAACACTCATTACCTTCTTTGATTTAGCAGCCAGATGCCTTGTTAAAGTCACAGTAAGCAGCCTGGTGAGGGCAGCTTTTTTCAAGTCTATTGTCCCCCTCCGTTGCTTCAACATATTCCTCTCCTTGGAGCTCAGGTGCTTTAGCACCACCATTTTCAAGCATTATTCCAGGTGATCCTCTTCACTTAAGTTACCTCAGAACTTCAGATAGTTTGTCAGCTTCTTCAAGTAAGAACCAGAGATAACCTCTTTTACTGCTTTCTCCACACTCCTACACTAAAATGTTCTCAGCACACTCCAAAATTTTGATTAGTTTTGTCCTGTTATATTTTTTATTAAAACTTCTCCATGACCTGCCTTTTAAACACTTCTAATAGTTACTCAAAACCAGATTCTGCTCTGACTCCCCCATTAAGTTTTGTGACCTCAGAAGGCTTATGGATCTTTACTTCTATTTCCCAGAAGCATCCAGTAAATTAGGTACTCATCTCTTCTTCTCTGGAGAAAGTCAAAAATCCTTGGCATGTACTGCAATCTCTCTCCTTTGTTTCCCTGTATCCTTTCCACTGCAATTTATTCTGAAATAGCAGTCACAGAATCCATCTCCCAAATTTCTACAATACATCTTACAACTTATCTTTGGCCATGCTCTAAGGCTTTGGATAGTTTTTTTAATTGCCATACCATTAGCATTAGTGTAGGGAGATCCTAAGAACCCAGTTCACTGCCCTATTATTCTCAGTTCTGTTTCCGTGATGGCTTTTATAAGGCTCCCCATTCGACCCCCAACAGGTGTCAGGATACTCATTTAGCTGTGGACTCCTACCAAAAGTCTTTTCAAGCCTAGTTCTGCCCTCTGACAAGAAATGCTTTCTCCCTGCTTACCTAACAAGACATCAACTTTGATTTCTTCTTTCACAAAGCACACAAAACTCACCATCAGCAGACACAGACACTCTGTCTGGTCCCTTTGCTCTGCCACACATTCCTCTCTGGCACTTACCTGCTCCTGCCTGACTCTCTACTTACCAGGACAGGAGCTGTGACTCTCCCAAGCCCCAGACTTATTTCCTGTTTGGGTAAGGTCACACCTGGCTGTGGTTCCTCTGCACTGGCATAAGAAAAAGCAGTCAGAGAAACACTATCATAATTCATCTTCCCACGATGTCTCCAACTTAAGTACTTCCTACTGCACAGAAGAACAGGGGAAGCAGTCTGAAGACCATTTCTGTGCCCTTCTGAAGCCTGCCACTGACCATCAAAAACCTCTCTAACCACCAGTGACCTCTCATCCCTCAATATTTTAGATACTGCACTTGTGGCACCTTCTGCCTTTTCTTCTAGAAAAGGTCTTTCACAGGCTCACATACAAAACTACAACTTGTCTTATCCACACCCTCTGCCTCAATTACTTTTGATTAACAGCATATTGATAAAGAATCACACAACCTTAACTTCAAAGATACCAAGAACTAACCCACATATGAAAGCCAAACAACAATAATGTTCAAGCATACACTGGATCACTTTCTGTTAAAGATGACAACTCCTTTTCTTCTGTCTCCCCCAGGTTACCCAAAGGGGATTGGAACAACTCACACTACAGCTACTCATCAAATACTTAGTTGGTCTAAAAACCACATAGAAAGTTCTACAACCACTTCCCTGTTTGCAAACCACAAAGAACACCCAGTTATGACCACTAGCCCAGCCTCTGAGCCACCCTCCTTTTTTATGGTTGCCTTAATCAGCAGCATATTGAAAAGAACTGTGCTGCTCAGGCTCAGAACATTTGCATACACTCAGCCTGGCCTTACATTCCCTCAGAACAGCAGGCAGGTGATGGTCATCATCCTTCAAGTGGTCTCTCATGTTTATATAAGTGTGGGTTTGAGGTGAATGTTGTCACTTGTCCCCAGTGTAGTTCCTAGTGCCATGATATCTCTCCTGCAGCTGACACAGACACAACTGAAAGTGATGTGATGGGCAATAGCTGTTGGAATGGCTTCTACGTTGTCGTTTTGTCTACTTTTTCTACATGTTGATGGATCCCTCACACTACTTGCTGCTCACCCCAGTGGCAGTTTCCAGGATGGGTGCCAGGCATGCATGGAAGGAGGGAGGCAATATGAAGGCATGAAAAAAGACAGAACGATACGAACCTCCTAAGTTCAGTTTATTATGAGGGTAATATTCCAGTTTTAATATTCCAGTAAGAGTTCCTTAACTTTCTGCACCCCTGAGGTAGACATAGATGTTGTGAAAATCTGTGTGATTTTTCAGCCTCTCCAAAACTGTCCTCTTCTGGCCCAAAATTTCACTATGCACCTAAGGCCTTTCTAACGTATAATGTTTGAGTGTCAGTCTGTAAGTGAAGTAATGTGTGATTTCTAACATTATCCACATGACACAAATGGGCAAGAAAACGTAGTAGGAGTACTAAGTGTTCGTGCTATGCTGTGTTTTCGGTGAACAGCAGCCAAAGTTAAGATTGAGTTTGAATATTGTGTTTAAGAAGAGCAAAAAGCCATAGAAATGTCACTCCCTTCAACCAGAACGAGGACTTTTTTATGATTATTTCTACTTTAGAAGTAAAAAATGACTGCTGGAGGTTCTTCCTTGTTTCTCATACTCAGTCCAAAGCTGTTAACATTACTGGAAAGTTTCCAGTTTAGAATATGAATTGGATCACTTTTTTTACAAGTATATTTTTATTGAGAAAAAACAGAAGGTAAAATACCTGTGAAGACAGTGAAATTATCTCAGTGGAAGTACATTGGGGTAAATAGGAATAACGTAGTTCTTAACGAAGCCCCAGAAGGGCCCTCAATTCAAGTGAGCTCTTGCAAAGGGGCTTTTTTACTGGTCTAGGAAGAAGAGCAGAATGTAACACTCACTCCTGCACTTCATCATAAAACTCTCTTTAACCCCAAAATAGCAGAAGATAACAGAGATATTGTCTATCTTTTGACAGTGTAATGATGGCACCTTAAACAGCCACATGGGTACTGTTAGTTAGCTAGAGATATGCTCTGTGCTGAAGGACTCACAGTCCAAATAGGTAAGATAAAATGCCATAAAATAAAAGCAATCTTCTTATCCCCGTTTTATGGGTAGGAAACAGAGCTCTGAAGAAATTAAGTGCCTTGCTGCTCAAAGCCATACAGGAAATCAGTGTCAGAGGAAACAAATTCAAACCTTAGTGTCATGGTAGTTCCTTCCTCTCGATACCACTTTGACCATCAGGGCTGCTTTCAATTAAGCCTTTTATTGAGGACATCTCTTTCCAGCTATGCAATTTTTTTTATTGCATATCCCACATGGTGGACCTGTAGAATTACAAGTGTCTCCAGCCAGGTCCTTTACTGTGTTTTATGAACCTTAATGAGCCCCACCACGGAAAGCCAAAATACCTACGTGGAGGGGGTAGGGAGCAGGGAAGCAGAAACAGCAGCATTGTATGCAGCTTTTAGTGTGCAGTCCAGGCTCACGGAGAGGTGTGTAAACAATCCCATTTGCCACGTTTAAGGACAGGCACAATTTTAGGAAATCCAAACACCCTGTTAGCCTACTGACCTCTAGATAACCTGCTTCAGCAACAATGAAACTTACAGTGTGCTGGGGAGGCGGAGGGGCAACGCTGGGAAGATGCTTTGCTGCCATAGGAAATGGGCCAAGGAAAACTCAGTCATCATTTTGATGTTCGTCTGATGAGTCTGTAAAAGGAGAAGAGTATCAGCTTGCTAAAAAAACTGTTTCCTGACAGATTTGCAGAGAATTTTTCTGCCCTAGCAGCACTAGCTAAGTGGTGCTGCCTCCACTTGCCTTGATCCTCTTACCTGAGAACTCTGCTTTTCCACAGACCAAGGTGAAATGGAACCCAAAGAAAAAGTAGTTCCACATTGCCCACAGCTTTTTAACCTGAAGGCACAGAGGGAGTGTGCAAATCAAGCTCTTCTGCCTTAGATATATAGTCTCAGTGTGGATTTTGGTAATTCATACCAGGGGATACCAGAAATGTAAGCGCAGACACAGAATTGAAAGTGAAGGGGAAATCAGGGTCAAAAGCAGGAATGGGGATTGTTTGCATGGCCATTTGACACCAGCACACATTCAGGAAGCTGCTGACTGAATAAATACCTTCAGTTCACCTTGCCTAGGTTTCTTTCTCCTGTGCAGTCAGGTGTTGATCACACTGTCACAAAATCCTTTCTGTACAGGAAGGGCTGTGAAGGGATGTTACACAGTGAGGATGCACTACCATTTGTGTTTTTCACTTAGGAATGATGTCTGCTTGCATCTTCTGAAGTGCTTTCTTGGCTAATTCCACTGTCCCCACCCTTTAGCTAGTCTACTGCTCAGAAATCTACATTGAAGTGGCTTGCCCAGTGAAGGGATGTTTCTTCATTTTTTCTAACGAGGATCACTTTTAGCTGCTGGGAATGGCTCTAGTGATTAAGAGGAGATTGCACACATCAGTTTAATATCTAGTTTCTATTAGTTTATTAGTTTTATTAGTTATAGTTTAATTTGTTTGTGTTTTTAAAGCCTGAACTTACTGTGGGAAACTGAGGAGAAAGAGCTTACAGCTACATCAGCTTTGTGGTGGAATATGAAGGAACCTGGAACAACACTGTTAGGTGGGCTTGCCACAGCACTGGGTGAAGGGAAACACAGTCAGGCTGCACGGAATAGTTTCATTGCAAGCCTGTCTCTATTCAATCTTTTGAAAAAATCATTTGACTTTCTCCTCCCAGTCCTTGCTTGTGACATACTGGAGCTTTGTTACACCCAGCATTGAGTAAATAAAATCACCGCACATGGTTCATGTAGGAATAGCAACAGCCTTGAGTATAGTATTGTAAGAGCAAGAGATTTTGTTCTTTATCACCTTGTTACGTTGGTCCTGCAAGCCTAGCCATAAAAAACACCTTGTAACCATACCAAATATCCAATATGTCTGCAGCAAAACACATTTTTCATGTATCGAATCCGTGCACGGCACAGAAAGAATGACTTGGAACGGGAAGAAAGACGGAGCATTGAGCTCTAGGAAAACTCAAAGGAACATTTTATTGTAACATTTATAATAGAAGTTGGGGGGTTTAGTTTTGCCTCAAGGTGTAACTTGCTCATAAAAGTTCTGGAAAACCTGCTGTGTATAAGAACCCTGGCCTATGATGTCAGAATTCATTATGCGCACAGGGGCTATTTACAGCCTTGTAAAGTTGTAGACAAGGAAATTGTTGCTGAAATATTGTTTCAAAAGTTTAAAGGTAATCATTCTACTGATGTATACACCTCAGCTATTGAACAGATCTTTTAAACAGTTCCTGTAAACTGAAAAAATCATATGGCTTGAGTTGTAAACATCCACTCATGTTTCTTCATAAGGGATAGAATTATATATATGTACAGGGATAACTGCGAGATATTTATTTTTATGCAAAAGTTATCTGCTACCTTATAAATTAAACATATGCATAAGGTGTTCAGAAACAAGACAAACTGAAAGCAATTTTCACTGCCCTCTTTTCACTCCCCATTCAGACACTTAAAAAAAAAAAAAAAAAAAGAAGAAAGAGGAAGCAAATCAAGAAAAGAGGGACAGCAAAGAATTAAACCCAGAAACAAACAAACACATTTTCAGCTTTCTAAATCTAAAGGTATTTTATCAAAGAGACTGGAGCATTAATTGAAATATGTATTTCTTAATAGAACAACAGTGGGTGCATGGAGCCCCATCTAGGATGAAGCAGAATTTGATGCAAAAGTGCTGGTTAGTTTAGTGTGTCAGGAGAGTCTGCAGGAACTACTTGAGAAAGCAGTGAGTCTGTGTCTGTTATAACCAGGACTGGCACTGCTGTGTTTAAAACTGAGGGAGAAAGACTGTTGACTGTAGAGTATGCTCTGTTTCATTTGATTGCTGCATGCTGTTTTATTCTTTGGCTCTAAGCATTTTAATTGCTGCTATAGTGATTTTTCCGTCACCCTGAACAGGCTTTGTGACCAGATGTTATTTGTCAACTGTCCCACAGTAGCTGGCAATAATATAATTACAGAAATATAGAAAAATATGCTTAGCACTGGGGATTAATAGCCAATCCAAGCATTTTCCTACTGAATAATCTTTTTTCAAATATTCCTTCTCACAGCAGTCCAAATTATTTCCTAGCTCTGGATGAGGTAACTTCCCAAACATTCTAGTTATATTTATTTTTTCTAATGCACTTGTCAGCTACTTCAAACTCCACCCCAACTCCTGACAGCAAGGCCAGTTGCACACCCCCTCATGGTGGTTTCACGGGGAACCAGCTCACAGCCTCAGAAATGGACTGCACCCAATGGCAGGAGCCCAAAAATAACCCCACCATTTCCACTTTTTTCAATGTGCCTGCATTGTTCCAATCCCACTGAGATATTACTACTGATAATTCTGCTGTATAAAAACATGCAAAATGGAGGAAAGCTGTAAGCTTTCTTTTTTTTCTTTTTTTCCTGCTTTTACTCATATTCACGGTAAAACAATCCTATTATCCTGTCCATCAAGATTGCTCTGGTTTTAGAACTGAGGTTTAGTTTTATCATTGGCTTTTGTAGTCACATAAGCTTTTACACGTTTCCTTGCTCTCCACAGCCATTTTTGTGAGTTCACTCTTGCCTCAGTCTTTCAAATCTCCTCCCTCCTTCTGCTGCTGGGCTTCTTTTTCACCAGACCTACCCAGGGGCAGCAGACAATTTGTCAGCAATTCAAGGTACTTAGTGATCCACTCAGATGGCAACAGAAAATGAGTGTCTAGTTAACAGCAGTCCTCCAGACCTGAGAATTTCTCCATGCCATCAAAACATGCAAGTCCCAAAAGACAACAGTATGCATAGATAAGGTGATCAAGGCACAAACCAGGCAAATTTCTGTCACACCCCTCCAACCCTGTAAACCAAAGGCATCACCCATTCACTTACATGGAAAATACTTATGTTGCCACACCTTATTCACCTATATCAGAGATCACCAATGCATCCAGACAAATGCAGTGATATCAGATCCACCTCATGCGTAAATACCATTTGCAAAATGGGATGGCTAAGATTTCACCTCGGTGTTGGTCACCCTGACATTACTCAGTAGTTCTGTTGGAATTGGAGTGAGCCACAGCTGAGGGAAACGTCACGGAAAGAAAGATAATTGTACATGGCACTTGTTCCTTTAACACACGGCCTGTCTGGACTGCACTTGCTGGTGAGCTTATGGAAATGCTTTAGGTACATGCTATGTGTATGCCTATATAAAGGTAAAAGTAGTGTGTGCGTGCAAACGTGTTTATACCAATGTATAAAAAATCTTTTATGGTTTCCCATTTAGGAGCTTAGTAATTGATAACAATCCTGTTGCTCCTAACATCCAGCTGGGAATGTGCCACTTTGCAGGGCTAGGTCCAGTCTCTGAGAAGAAATAACTTTAAAATAAAATTAGAGATGATTTTAAAAGACAGACAATCATTGAGACACGATCCGGATGTGCACAAGTATCACTGCTAGTTATTTCTACACCCAGATATCCTGGTGAGATGAATGTGCCAGAGTGCTACAAGTCCTCAATTTTTTTAAAGAAAATGACATATCTTCACCCTCTGGACCAGATTCATATTTCTATGTGAAGCTCAGAGACTTGAACCTGCTACCTCCTGTGAGCCAATTTCCCCTTGGATCCACACTGCAGATTTCAAGATTTGGAATAAGTTATGCTTTGGAGAATAAATTAGTTACTGGCAGGACAACTTTGGCAACAGATTCATCTCCCAATTGGTTGCTTCACTAGCATTCTTCTAGCTGGAAGAAGAGGCCATGTCCTCTTCCTCTTGAGCCTGGTGTTTCTTGGAGTGAGTTTGTAGTAAGATTAAATTTGGAGAGCAAAAGATGTGATGTTTTCTGTTAAACAGATATGCTCCTGCTCTATTAAGGCCCATGGGATTTTTTTTTTCTTTTCTTTCTGCCTCTTTCATGAGCAGAAAAAGAGTAGAAGGGTTAGTAGTAGAAGAGGGGGAAAAGAAGCCCAATTAAAATTAAGCATGATTTGAGTAGCTGAATTTGAATAAATACAGGACTTTCTATCCTCTGTACCATGAGAAGCAGCAGAGCTGCCTTCCCTGGGGGAAATCTCTACCTCTCATCCTCTTCATGGCTGTTGTTTCACTTATTTCTTGGCTCTCTCTTAGATGTCTTCAGAGCCTCCAAGCCAGTATGTCTGATCTGTTGAAATAATCAGATGCATGGTTAGCCATAAGACACTTTAGCTAATGTCTTCCCAGAATGCAGGAAACTAAGCCTCAATCCCATGAAGATGCACACTGTCATTCCAATGCAGAGCCTCTGGAAAAGGGGGGGACAGGACATATTTATGTTTTCATGTGCAGCCTGAATCGGACACTCCACACAATTTCCCTCACTGTGTATTTGTTGTGCTACAAGAGCATCTGTCAATTCCCACTGCACACCGTAGCTGCATTGCCCTGGGGCTGGACATACAACTAGGAGAGGACTCCTGAACAGGGAGTATGGAATTTATTTCCTTGGACGTGGCTTGGGAAGTGCTGTGACGAGATCCACAAAGCTGCAAACTCACAGAGCATTAATTTGCTCTCCTAGTATCGTGCATGATACTGTATTTCTGGGGTGACAGCTGGACATGGAGCCAGATTCTAACCACAAGAGCTATCCTGAGGTCTGCTGGCCAGACCTCCTTCCCACGCCTCTGGCCACCTCCTTGTGTCATTCAGCCTGACATATTCCCTCAGTCAGCATGCTTATGGGTGCCCACCTTGCTGCCTTTGTCTGACTCCACAGCAGCTTCCTTCTGATGCAGATCCTGCTTTGCTTCTGGGGAGGTCTGTCTACCTCATCTGCAGGCTCCCTCATCAGCAGCCCTCAACCAGGGTGGGAAGATGAAAGTATTTTCTTTTCTTTTCATTAAAAAGAATGAGGACAAGGGAAAGGAAATAAAGAAAAGCTAAAGAAAAATTGTCCCTCAAATCCATTTTATCCTATTTTTATTTGCCTTTTTTTCTGAAGACTGAAGACAAGGAAGAGAATGGAATTTAACTATATCTAGTGCTGGAAGAGATCCATTGCTTTGCATGTCACATGCAGCTTTAAAGACTGTCTGGGTTTGCAGAAGAGGAAGAGTAAAATGCCTTCGTGACTGCATTGACTTGGACATTTTTCTACCTCTCCTCTGGTGCCATTCAAATGGCTTTTCACACCCAAGCAGCCACAAGCGTTTTTTCCTTCCAGCCAGAGTCAGCGCCAAGCTGCCCTTGGGAGACCTCAGGGAAGAAGTGGCCTGTGCCCAGGCCATGCACTGCCTGGGGTGCCTGGCATCCAGGTTCCCCTTTTGGTGATGGCAGAGGGAGCCCCAGGCTCCCTGCTCACCGCCTAGACCCAGAGCAAGAGGTTTATTTAGGTCCAGGGTATAACCAGCACCATCCATCCCAACAAATCTCACCCTTCTCCCTTCGGTCCAAACAATAAAAACTTCCCTCGAAGTTTTAATAAAGGCGAATATATAATATATGTGTGATGTCAGTCTCGTGTTTAAAAGACATAGCAGGTCTTTATAAGCAGAGGATATTACTCTGCCCTGGGACAAATCCGAGGCGAGAGCTTTTGCTTCTGGAGTGATGTGGGATGTTTAAACCCAGCCTGGTGAAGAGGAGGACTGGGACCCGGGTGGGGGCCGCCCCTCCGCCTGTCAGCTTGGGAATTTATTTTCGTGGCAAGAACCAGGCATGGCTGGAGTTATCGGCTGGGATGACATGAGAGCCAAACAAGAAGGCCTTTGAAATCAGAGGGGTCCCTCCTCTTCCTGTCCACGCAGTGGCATAATTCATCTGAATAGGGGGCAAAAAATATCGATACAGACGTATCTTTAAAACTGGGCTGCTCGGGAGCTGTTGCGGGAAGGTGCGCAGCGGGGGCGAGGCTGGGAGCCTTGGGCTGGGGGTGGCGGGGGTCCCCGGGCTCCTGTCCCTGCAGGTGAGGGAAGCCCGAGCCCCCATTCCCAGGATCCCAGCGCCACCCAGCGGAGAGGCCGGGCCGCCGCCGCGGGGCCGGGGGTCCCCTCCCGGGGCAGATCGGGCGTCCCGGTGGTCCCCCGGTCCCTCCCTCCTCGCCCGGACACACTGCGGGGAGGAGGTGGACAGCTTGCAAGGTTTTAAAACCTCACTTTGTATTTTCGGTTTTTTGCTCCTTTACTGCGGTGGAGGAGCTGGGTCTGCCAAGCTGCAAAGCCTTAATGAATTTGGGAAAGCAAGCAATAATGGTGTAAATGGTGTGGCAGTGAAAGTTAAAAAAAAAAAAATATAAAAAAGAGAAAAATAAATCATGAGGAGGGTTTTTTGGCTCGGGCTCTATGATTCCGAAAGGTCAGTGGTATCATTTTGACGTTGATTATGTAGCTGTTCTGGTCTCAAGTCGGCTCCCCTCCCCTCCCAGCGTGGTGTGCGAGGATTGTATTTGAAAGGGAGGAAGCAGATACCGAAAGTGATGGCTGATGAATTGTCTAAACCCTTCAGGGACATTTCGTGCGGGGGTTCGAAGGCAGCTCATCAATAAAAGCCTCCCGGATGGAGGAGGGAAAGCGAGAAAGGGTGATGGGGGGGGGGGGGGG
>VZSE01008174.1:676989-763322 GCA_013398275.1 Promerops cafer | reverse complement strand
ACCTCAACGCGCACCGACGCCCGACTCTGCCCGGTTCCGCGTCCGAGCGCTGAAGAAGGGGAGAGAGTTTCAGCAAAATGCTCTATGCATGTGTGCACACATATAAGTGTGTCTGTATATATATATATATATATATATATATATGTGCACGCACACATACACACTCATATATATATATATATATATATATATATATATATATAATATCTATGTAATTATACATAGACATAAAATTCTTCATCTTCAAAATACATATTTACGCTCAGACATGCCCTTTTCTTCCCTGAGCTTCTCAGGGCCTGTGATAAATTATAAAGTCAGTTTCAGAGTTTGCTCCGACCACAGTGCTGTGTTTACATTCTTTCCGAGGCAAGCCTGCATGGTCGTAATTTATATCCTAAACACTTGAACGTAACTTGTTTACACAGGAATGACAGGACCTCAAAGAGAAAAAAACTGCCTTTCCCTGCCGGCGGCCGGGCGCGGGGCTCCAGTGCCCTCCAGCGGCCCCGGCCCGCAGCGCTCCGGGCTCCGGCAGCTCCGCAGCTCCGCAGCTTCGCACAATGTTGTCACAGCGAATTTTTTTCAATTATTATTATTTTTTCCCCCACCTTCTGAGTGCTGTTATATACCAGAAGATGTGAGTAATGCTCCCAGTGGCTGGTCTCCTAAGAAAGGGGAAGGATTTGCTACGTCATCCTTCGGTTTTGGACTTCTGTGCTCTCCCTTGGGGATTTAAGACTATTAAGGTTCCCTTTTTCTCGTTAAAGCCTCTCAAACAAAGGACGTTTCAGAAGCTGTACTCTTTAGACATCAGTATGTTTCTGGGTGCTGCCAGTAAAAGGAACTCAAACTCTTTCTTCTGAATTTAAGTGTGACTTAAATGACAGGGAGGAAAAAAGTGGACAGATTCTTAAGTTAATTTGATCTGATTTTGTTTTGATATTTGATTTTATTGCAGTGCCTTCTACCCCAGGAATTCAGCCCTTGTTTAGTCTAAAGAACTCCAGTGGCTGCAGAGGCAGTGAGAGTCACGGCCACTGTGAGGACAAGGTATTTACATTTTAGCCATACAGTTAAAAATTCCCTGCATCTTTTAACATTTGTTAACAGCCGTTGAACATACCCAAATACTTCACATTTCAGAAAAAGAAACTCTATGCTAGAGATCCAGCGCACTGAGACTTCTAATCACAGTAGCAGTGACGCAGTACTCATCTCTGAGACTTCTGGGGACTTACAGGGTCAGAGAAAGTGCAGAGAAAGCTGAAATTTCTAGCTTCAGAACAAAACCCGAAATCTGGATGTGTATATTTAGTCCCAGCATTGTGAAAGAGTCCAGGAAGGCAGACCCATAACTGAGCGTGCATTTGCTAGTTGGTCTGTAGGGAAACCTGTAGCTGCTGTGCTAAAGTGAGCACCAGTGGGTATAAAACACGGGAAGGTCTGTGTCTCTGCAGCTCTCCATTACTGCTCTTCTCCTTGACAATGGTCTATTCTCTTCCTCTTTTTCTCTTAATTCCTTGCCTGACTGGTTCATTCCCTATGTTTAGATTGTAAGAAGCCCAAGTGATACTTTTTTTACCCTTTAGCAGTATAATAGCCCAAGTAGCACCCGACAACAGTCTCACACCTCTGCTGTGTCTGAAAATAAAGTCACTGCTGACTTTCAGCCTAGGACTTCAGCCCTCACAGTGACTTCGTCCTTTCAGGTGGGCTCAAAGGAGGATGTGAGCAGAGAACTTCTAGGTACACTTCTAGTCTATCCTAGTGAACAGCTGTTGTATCCAGAAAGCTACACGAGCTTTTCCAACCAGATCAGTCGGTCTAATGCATTAATAATGCAAACCGTGCCTCCCTAATGACCCCGGACCGCCACAGCTACAAGAAAGCTACAACCAAATTACAAATAGTTAGTCATCTAGACTGATGGCATAGCTCACATTTGGTGAGGTGCTGAGGTAAATGGATTGAACACAGACTAATCCAAACATTTCCATTATTAGAACACGCTAGGCAGAGTCTCTGTGGGATGGGAATGAAATCACGCTGGAGCGCCTCAAACAGTTTGCGTGTGATCCACTATAATCTTTCATATATATTTTCTCCATTCTCTGGTTTCATCACAGTCTTACTGCCTCAGTGGAGGGATTTTGCTTGTGAGGGTGTTTATATTACACAGAAAAAAACCCCACTCAACCACTTGAAAGCTGGGATCATTTGAGCAATCATTTTAACTTTGCAAAATTAGCCAAATGCTGAGATATCTTATGTGGGATGTTTAATTTCTAGCTGGTAGTGGACCAAAGCATTCTTTAAAACAATAAGTTTATCAATCCCATTAAATCTTCTTGCCCATTATTCTATTAAGACCAGCAGCAGATGAACATCTTGCTGTGTTTTGGCTCAGCTGGCAAAATACCTTTAGCCAACACAATATTTTCAGTTTAGTGTGAGCGTTTTAGCCTGCTTTGGAGGCAAAGAAAAGTAAAGATTTCTTTTTAACTCAATAACAATAAGCCTGATTTTATTGAGCTAGAAAGATTTGCTCATAACATATACATGAGGTAATATTTAAATAAGACTGTTCAATAAAATGCTAGGTATGTCACTTAGGCCCCGAGAAAGCAAGGTGCTGTTTTCAATTATAATTTTAATATACCTGAGCACGTGAGTACTCCCATTAAAGTCAATGGGATTCTGAAGACACTTAGAGTTAAAAGTGCTTTGCTGAAGAAGGATGATGGGACTAGAATTAAACACTACAGGTTCCTCCTATGTGCTGCAGCTGAGGTCTGTATAAGAGAAGGAGTAGAATATACCTGATTCATATACAGGATGAAAATTAATTCAAAACATACTCCAGCTTTGAATAGAGATGTATTCTACAAAACCTGCTGGCATTAATCTGCATGAAATACTGCCTTAGCTAATAAGAACACCCGGGCTTTATTTATATATTGAGCCATTTGATAGATATAAATGAAGAAAGAGGTAAATAGAAGCCAACATATTTTTGAATAAAAGCCCAGAGGTTCTTTCAGAGTTCAATGATCTTTGTGTCTAGATTATAAAGAATTCAGAGCAGCTTCATGTGACTTGCCAACTACTGAATAGAGCTCCAAAACATCTGTAATATTAAACAACTTCAAGACTCCTTTTTATGCTTGTTTTCATACAGCAGTGATTTATAGAAATCTATTGGCTTCTCCACTGGTCTTTTCTAAATAGAAATATGCAGGGAGGAGGAGGAGGTTTTAAAATATGTTGGGACACCGCTACCAAACTGCAGCTGGAAATTAGAGATATTTTAACAGTGGATTTAGATTTATTTAGGAGATTATGGAGAAATGCTAACTGCATTACATCGATTATTTTAAGCATTGCAAAATGAATTTGTGGTGGTGTGCAAAGTACCACTGAGTTCACAGGTAATTTGATGTTTTCAGGGTGATTCAAAGTGACTATGCTGCTTTTGAAGAACAGGATTTCTTGGACTGGATCCCCACTGGAAACATTTTCCTTGCAGTAGAGTTGCAGCCCATTAATTCTTACTGTCCAAATATAGGTAGCATTAGTTTAAATTAGAAGTTTTATAACTGATTTAGCTGAGCTACTGAAATCCCTTATGTACACAATCTTATCTCATTTTCAGAGATCCTCTTTGGATTGGTTTATACCTGTCCCAATTAACATATACCAAACACATTTTACTTGATGAAAAATCTCTCTAACTCATTTAAAATTATTCTTTGAGATGATGTCTCATGCACAACAATTTTCTGATATGATGAAAAGTGTGATTTAATTCAAACTGCCTAACTGGTGTTTATGGACACTCCATTATTGTAATCCCTCTTTTAGACATGTACAGCTGCAAGCTGCACCAATACAACCAACTTTAAAGTGGCATCAGCTCCCCAAAGCTGATTGAAACTAAACAAATCAGTGTCTGTGACTAGGAATCCTTGTGTTAAAGGGCTGCAGCTTTTCCCTATGAAATAGCTGAATGTTGAATACTGGATCTAAAGCATGATCAATACTATAAGTTTCTAGACAATCTTACTCGTGGAATCAAGATGTTAAAACCAGGCCTTGGGCCTTTGAATTCATGGTTTCTTTGGTTGTTGTTTTTGGAGGGGGGGGATTTTTTTTTTGTTTTTAATCTGGATATTTTCTTGCCAGAGATTTGTTGACCACTGGTGGCTTCCAAAGCATTTTCTGGTGGCTTAGAGAAAGTTACTTGGTTACAGGATGGTGCTTCTCATCCTTTGTGCTGGAGAGAATACGAGCAAATGGGAGGGGGAAGATGCAGTGAACATTAGTAAGTCAGCAACAGAATTCACTCTTCTTTAAAAAGGGAATAAAGAGCCTTCAACTGGCCCAAATTAAAATAAATTAAAATTGCAGAAGACAGAAATGTTTCCAGGTTCTTCCACTTGTCTTTCAGCACGTGATCTTTTAATGTCAGATGGTCTCTTGGCCATTAATGAAGGGAAAGCAGAGTTGTTCACCAGAGAGGAAAAAGGAGCATCAGAAAAGCACAAAGGAGTGTACTTTGATTCCAGGTGACTTAACAGGCAGGGCCATAATAGAGAGGGTGAAAATTCCAGAGAGCAACGTATGTGTTATCAAGTTGGGGTAATCATTGATAAAAAAGGTCCAAGAATGGGAGTAACATCTGCAGCCACAGTGGGAAGCCACTATGTCATAATGAAAGGCAGAATTACTAGGTCCTTTAAAAACAGATATCAAGTTCTACTCCTCATATCATGTACTAAATCCTGCTTTCATTGCAGGGTACCCCCTTTTCCTTTCTGAAGCAGAAACAAAGCTGTACTGGGAAGTGGGAACACTTCAAGACATCAGTATATTGGTTTTGCTTAGTGTGAGGCAGCAAGGAGGAGTAGACAGGAAAAAAGCAATAGCTCAGGATAAGTGACCTCCAGTAAACAAACATAAGCTTGTTCTAGGGCAGCAGAGGAGCAGGGGGTAGGAGGCTTCTGGCTTGACTACCCATTGAAGGTGTCCAACGTAGTCTGAATAAGCACAACCAGAGTGCAGGACTCAGCCAAGTTGCTCAGCAGGCTCAGAGGCTCTGTCAATAAAGCAGTAGAAACTGTTTGGTGAAGCCTATCTTAGACACAGGCACATATGAAGCTGTCCAGCCTTGCTCAAGCTTCCAGCAGTAGGCAGTATGGAGAGACATGCAGAGACGGTTATTCTTCAAATTCCTTTTCTAAAAGCATTATTTCTTCCATGGAAATCAACCAACAGTCTGAATTCCAGAAGACTACTTTATTCCCGTGCCATTGGCACTGAAATGGCACGTGCCATTTCAGGCTTTCTCAAAGAGGGCACATGCTCAGCCCTGCCAACATCCTGGGAAGTGTGACTGGCACATTGCAGCCCACTGCAGCCTCCAGACAGTGAAGCCTGATCCAGCACCCAAGAGAGGAAAGGACCACAGCTCTGTGCTTGCCTTCAGCAAGACCATAATGAGGACAAGGATGGGTCTCAGCTGGAGCACTTTATGTCTGATGTCAGTGTGTTTGTGATAGTAACAGAAGTGAATATCCAGGAAGGTGGTGACAGCATCAGGAGTCTAATCTTTTGCTGTCCTCTTTCACCTTTCCATGCCTGTTGATTACCCCAGAAGATTTCTGTGTCTGCCAAATGAGCTTTATTTCAATCCTGGGACACAAACCTTGCTCCCATATTACTTCAGACAATGGCCTTTGTTACCAAAACCACGGGGGCAAGGAATGACTGTGAGTGATTCATACACTACTGTTTCTGTTCTAATATTATAACACCAGATATGCAGACCTCTGCAAGCCCTTGACATTTCCTTTACTTTTTCCCACTGATTTCCTCCTTATTGTTACTGGTGAATTGCTTGCACTGCAGTCCTACTACAGGATCAGGGTTTAATGATACCCTGTGGTAAAAGAAAAGATATCCACATATACTTGTTTCCCAGAACTGAAGAGAGGACCAGGATTCCCAAAACTTTCTTTTTTTTTTTTACTGTAGACTGCTGATTCTGAATCTTGAGTCTCTAAGTTCCCACCTGCAAAAGGAAATTTCCTCTAACTCAGTTTCTGAAGGAAGGGATCAAGAGAGAAAATGGCCAAAACAGATGAGGGCAGAGTCATAGCAACTTAGCATATCAGACCCACACGAGATGTAGGGAGGAGCAAGAGAGAACAAATATGGGATTTAGCCCGGCAGAAGTGGGCTGGGTCTTCTACCAGCCATTACTGTATTTGGTTAGATCCTTCTTGGCCCCATCCTTCACATTTGGAGGGAAATGTGATCAAAATTCCATGTTCTCATTGAGTAGAGGAGCATCTACTGTAAGCAGCTGACATTTGTCTGTTCCAGCAGAGCTCTGTCCTCCTTTTCAACCTCCACTGGTTGGGTTGGCTGTCTCCTCAGGGATGTATCTAAGAGAAGTACAGAAATACAGACATCTGAGTAGTTTCCACCTGCCCACAGTTGTTTCTGGCTTTAAGTACCCCCAGGGTCCCCAGGCAGGAGCCACACTCCAAGGGTGAGAAACAGAAAACAGATGGTCATATGAAACAGACCATCCCATCTAGGGGCATTTCAGGACATATTAATTAGTCAGGAGCATGAACCACAACAAAACATGGCCCTCCTTCTATAAGGAAAAGCCTTTGATGGTTGGCTAGTAATGGATAAAAATGAGACAAATCCATAGTGCAGATAGGCTCTAAGTATGCCAAAAAGATCCATGTGTTGGCAAACATGCTATTCAGCTTGTTCATTTCCTGTACGCTGTTTGAAGCAGCCAGAGCCCTTCCTCACTATTTAGTCCTTTGAATGCAAAGTAAAATAAAAACAGAAGAAGAAACATGCAGCTAGCAAAAGTTCCAAGCTCAGCAGTTTAGGAGGCACTTGAGCACAGGGAGAGCAGACAGAGGACCCCCCAGAGCTGGGAAAGCCCCCACTTACAGCATATGTTCTGCATAGTCTGCTCTGTGGAGATGTTAATAAATTTGCCTCTTGCCCGCACAGCTGTCATTCACAAGGTCAGTTTTTTCCACCAGAAAGACCTGACAACTCTCTCACGTCCTTACAGACACAGGCAGTAGGTAGAAGCCTATAAAAAAAACTCATCTGTCCATGAAGTGCACACGCTTTCATGATCTTTCAGGTGGACTCATGCCATTAAAAAAATGCAACAAGTTCCTCATCAGTCCAGTCTCAAAGCCCATGTGCTCTAGGAACTTGTATTTGAAAGGGGAACAGAAAATTGGTGGACTTTTAAAAAAAGCATTAACAGTCTAACATCCCCTGCTTGCTCATGGTGAAGTGTCTGGAGGGTGTGATCTACATCCTCAATGTCCTTCCTTGTTTTAAAAAGACAGCCATCACACATAATTTTGCCAGGGCATTCATTTCCCAAGATACCCACTTGGCAGTCTAAGAACTTCCGGCTGAACTCAGAATTGATTTGTTTTCTGAGCCCATAAGTGAATTCTGCACATACATAAGATATTCTTTCAACCTGCTCAGCCTATTCCACCCCAGGTGCTTCAGGAGATGCAAGAAATTTTGCAGCAGGCAAGTATGTATCCACACGAATCCCTCTTAGGGTGAGATTTGCACTCATATTTGAACCCAGCTCTTGGCCTCTCTAGCATCCTGTGCTGGGGAATACCAGAGGCTGCTAGTTAGTATTTTAAAGACACATTTCTTTCTGTGCATTTTGTCTATGTTTAGTTTGTCTTAAATGCCAAGACAGAAGCTCTTGATTCATCTTAATTAGGTTTTTATTATTTTAAGTGATTTTACCACATCTGCTCTTGTCCACTTCCTGAGGCAGCTCAGCACCATCTTCAGGTATCCTGGTCCCTAGCTTCTTACTGTGATATCTTTAATTCCCACATCACAAAAAATGAAAACTGCTTGGGCAGGAGACTGCATTTTTCTATAGCATACATATTAATACTAAATGACAAAACTCCTTCCACAGAAAAAGTCAGAATAGACATCTGAGGAAGAGTGATGGGATCTCTTGGAGCTGTCATTTTTAGAAGAACATGACTCAACCTCTGCATACACACTTCTCTCCATTGGCTGTAAAAAGCTCAGGTGAAGATGTCTGCTCTGTGGTTAAGGGAGATGAATCCTGGCCAAGATGCCAAATCCTGAACAACAAGTAATAGACAAAATTGCAGTGGTGGTTTCTAGTGTGACGCTGTGTAGTCCCCACCACTCTCCACAGGAAGCAGAAGTTTCTATTAGGCTGCCTTCAGTAAGACCCAAGTCTTTTTTCAGAGCTCATATCAAGTGGTCCCCATCACATGAATATTTTATCTTCCCCTCTACTGTATCTTATTTTGCATGTGCTACCAATTTATCTCTACCTGCCATTGTGTTGGGTCTTTGCCTGCTTTGCTGAAGCCTCACTGGCACGCTGCCCCTGGTGAAGCACTGGGCTTTGACTAAAATAAATAACTTCATCAATTTCACTTCCTTACTCCCATCTACCTCTTCAGACTGGCAATATGTTTGTTAAACAATACCAGACCTTGGCACTTCTGTACCAACATTTTTTCAGAGACAAAAATTTGCTATTTTTTCATGTCTATTGCCTTCAATTTCTCAGATATCTTTCAGTTCATGGCTTCTCATCTTGTGACAGCCTTAATTCCTTTAGTAAACACTTAACCAAGATCTTATCAAAGTTCTTTAACAGAAGTATTTGGGATGCTGGAATTTTGGTTTGGTGTTTTTTATTTGTTTGGTTGAGATTTTTTAATTTTTTGATACAAAAATCAGACTGGAAACATATAGATCCAATTGAAAGATCAATTCCCAGAGTGTATGCGTTGCTTTTTAGGCCTGTGGATAAACTTCTCATCTTAGTTACACCAGTGCAAACTAAGAAAGCAAGCAAAATATTAGTTAGTTTGGGTTGATTAGTTGGGCATACTTAGCCTAACTGAAAGAAAAACCTGCTAAAAGGTTTTGAGAAATTTACAGTTCAATCAGATATTGTATTATAAATATAATAAGCTAGTATTTTCAATAACAATGTCATTTGTAAAATCACCTTGTCCAATGCACTGGAAACACCAAATACTTGCAGATACCAGTATTTGGTTACTGAATGCACGTGCTGATGCAGTAACAGTGATCTGGAGAATCCAATAAGAAGAGAATGAGAGAGAAAACCAGCAAAAATGAAGAACCCATAGAAAATTAAAAATGAAAATTTTATGAGATACGTCACCGTGTCTTTCGTTGGTGTTATTTTCTCTACAGTGAAAAACAAAGGAGGTGGGTAGGAGGAAATGCACAGGAAATTAAATAAGGGGGACTCAAAGGCTGCCCCAGAAAGAGTGAGCAATGCCCAGGGCATTGGGAAGCAGCTGACCATCCCAGCCTGTTTGGCCCATGAGCAGGCATGTCACCAGCGCCATCCGGACCCAGCGCTGACAGACATCCTAGTCTAACACCATTTCCGACAGAAAGACAGACAGTTGTGTCCTGCCTCTCCCAGCCCAAGAGCGGAGGTGCCAAGATGACATGGAACTTGCCCAAAATTTCCAAGGGAAGAATAAAGTTTAAGTCATATTCACGCGTGCAGGCCTTCTTTTGTTATTTTAACCCAGTTATCGAAGCAATGTGTTCCTGTTGATTTTTAAACCCTATTTTGCTTTGAAAAGGCCAAACTGCGTCACTGGACACATTGTCTGGTTACAGAGCTCCCAAGAGTGAGGAACTTCCAGCCAGCTTCCAAACCAGCTCAGCAAAATGAGGAGACAAGGGGATTTGAAACCAGAGTTCTAGTCTGAAAGGGGTGGTCCCCATCTGAAATGAGGGAGAGCACAGCAAAGGGGTGCCCAAGGAGAGGCTGCAGAGGCATGGGAGAGCAGCAGGCACATTGGCCATGAAGGGGCCATGTTGTTATTGGCAGATGGATCCTGGCTCTCATCATAATTTGGGGCTGGGGCATGCTGATGTGGACAAGCCTTTCACAGCTGACAGGGTTTTTTTCCTTTTTCATTTGTAGTTCTACATTTTGCAGACCCAAAATTGCCTGGGAAATAGGTCTGGGGAAAACATGACATCTGCTTGGTCCTGAGAGGCACCACTGAGAAGAGGTATCACCAATAATGTGTCTGGAAAACAGGGAAGCCCAGAGGGATGACTACAGGAAGAGGATGGCTTTACAAAAAGCTAGCCTGCAAAGAAAGAATTTGACCTATGGATGGGGGAACATATATGGGGTTAGGGCTGGGAAACGGGTATAAATAAAGAAAATGACAAAAGAGAAGTGATCAGAGTCATTCTGAGGGAGAAAGAGAATGGGAAACCCAAAGAAAGGAAGGCATTATGCAAAGGGCAGGATAGGACAGAGGAAAGCTGAGGAGGCTGGACAGAGTGAATAAAATGATGATGCTGATGATGCTGGGAAAGCCTTTCCAAATGAAAGAGGGAAGATAAGATGGCTAACCTGCAGGTGGGGAAGTCCTTCCTGTTTGGTACACTGCAGGAGAGGAACAGCTGCCAGTCCCTGAAAACTCAGTCCAGGGAAGGAAACACAGAAATGCATGCAATGGAGGTGCATGAAGGGATGGAGGAAAGACAAATCGACATGGAGATGGAAATGATCTTTCGTTTACACTGGATAGGCTATTTGCTGCTCATCCCTTTGGAGGTTTTATTTTCCTCTCCCCAAGTCATATCTAGGTTACTACAAGCATATCAGATCCTTACTGAATCACACGTGGTTTCTGTGCTCAGAGGGAGATGAAGATCTCAATATATGATATCTCCTATTAAAAATGATTTTTGCTGCCACATGAAAATGCATTTAGCTTGCATATGGATAACATTTTTGGATTCTTTCAAAGATGAGCTTTACCTGTCATAACTGTCTCAGTATTCCTGTTTCCCTCATACCTGTAGTCTGTCTGCAGAGATAAAGTCACTGAGAAAGAATATAGATTTTTCTTCTTCAGAAAAGCCTTATTTTTGTCTTATCAGTGAAATAAGTACATCCTGTGCACAGAGACTAAAACAAAATTAAAGAATCCAAGTTGCTCGAGACCTCACTATTGGCTTACTCTGCCAGATTATTATAAAATGGCTTAAGTAAATAAATAACATTGCATTGTCCAAAAACTCCTTTCTTGGAAAGCTTTATATCCAAGCTCTTTATGCAGTGAAGGTAACATTAACATCTTCCTGGTCCTTTAAAAAGTAGTCTGTTACATTGCCATAAAATATGTGGAGAAAAGATACTCCAAAATTATTCCAAATAAGGAAAATCTGAAGCATAATTTATTACAGCCATAAATTCTCATGTAAATGTCAGCAACCAGTAGGTCCTGGACTTCAGTGATGGCAAGTCTTCTAGTACGAAAGATACAGTGTTTAGTTTGAGGCTGTAAAAATGCTCATCCGTAGCCTTTGGACAGCCAGTATTCAGAAACTGCCCCCCAGCCAACGAAAGAGACTCAGGTGTGACAGATTCCCATTAGGATTTGTGCCATGGCAACAAGAGCCTTGGCAAAGCAGGGTGGTTGGCATGGGACACCGTGTGTCGTCTCTCAGGACCAACCTCAGCTTTCACCTGGGGAACCCAAGACGCCTTTACTAGGGAAGCCATGTGCCACTTCAGCAGGACAACAGAAGCCTGTTGCCGAAAATTGGAAGCTGTTTGTCACTCATCACTCCCAGGGCTTTTGGGATCCACAGTATCTCGAGGCACCCAGTTTGGAGAAGATTTGAATCCAACTTGACTGCTGGTAGTGGAGGCGAGGGAATAACAGCAGGGCAAAAGCAAGCAGAGTTTTGAAGCAAGGAGCCAGTTTCTGCCCCTGGGCTAACTTTTGTGTGCTTTTTATTTAATTAGGCCGGCATATGTCACCCATGCTTTCTTCAGCCCAGGGGAGAAGAGTCTTCGTGCCCATGGCCACTTGCATGCCCTTCTTATCTGGGTCTCTGCCCTTACCTCAGCCTGCTCCCTGGCATGCCTGAAACAGCCTTTGCCTTTGCAGCAGGGTAATTCAGATGCAAGGCAGGAAAAAAGCAAAACCAAGGTTGGTCCAGCTTGTATAGCACTCAGTTGTAGTACAACCTGCCAAGACAGAGATGCTTTTTATGATCAGAAATAAAAATAATTTATTTACAGGTTGACATTCTCAAGGTGAAAAAACAGCACGTATTCAATTGGAGGAGTATGTCTGGAACAAGGAGCAAGGATGCTCTTCTTTTCCTCATTTTCTCATTTCTCATCTCCTTTGCTTCAGGATTATTCTCTTTCTATCTCTACCTCACTCCCAGAAAATTTGAAACCCTTCCTTTATTTCTGTCCCCTGTTCCCTTTCTCTGCAAGACCTGTACCCAGTCCCAAAATTACAGCTTCCCAGCAGTGGTGGGAAGGAACGATGGGGCTGGCTCGCACACTCAACCCTCAGCCCTTTCCCAGGCTGACACTGGTGGTGGCTTTGTGACTGCAGCTGGCCCAGCTCACAGGCTGTGGCTAACCTGTTTTATAGGTGACAAAAGAAAACTGGAGCAAACATCTTTGGAGCAAACATTCTGGAGATGCTTACCAGACACTTTGCAGCAGCAAGGCACAGTCCCTCCCTCCAGGGCTACTCAGCTGGCTTTGGAGAATGCAGCCTGACCACACAGTATCATGCCATTGACTTTGAAGCCAAATTCCTCACTGATTACTCTTTCTTTCCTCAAAGCTGAATGTTTACAGGCAGTAAGTATGAGGTGCTCAAACAGTCTTGCAGCTCCTTCCCCACAGACTAAAAATGATTGGGAATTTTTCAGTGAGTAGCCTTTCATGTTAGTAGGTGCACAAGACCATCACAGAGAATGGAGAAAGCTGTATTTTCATTTGGTGCAAAGATGTCCAAAACTAAAGCAAAAATCCAGGAAGGATTAGGTCCAGGAGGTGACACTGTGAAGGTAGGTGATGTGGGGAGCACCCTTTAGAAGGTCCTCCTCAGGCTTCAATGGGGCTTTGATGACATTTGGCACTCACTGAAAAATGTCTTGTCTGCGTCAGCCTATTGCTCATGTCAACAGCTTGCTCATCACCTCAGCCTCAGGCCCTGCTGGGGCCCCAGAGTTGCTGCCTCAGGTCTTCCCATGGGAAAGCAAATGCAAAGGTGCAGCTTTAGGGAAGAATTGGCCCCTAAACGCTAGAGGAATGATTAGGTACTTACAAAGAGGTCATCATTGTTTTTGCAAGATCAGCTTTCCTATACATTTTAAATCTATACACTTAGATGTGAAGCCTTAGAAAAGAAAGATGCATTTTTAAATGATGATTTTAATTTCCAACCATCATATTTTAAAGCCGGTGTCCTCAGGAAGTGAGGGCTGCTTGAGTGAAGGTCTCAAACTTTTTCTCATTGCTTCTCCACTTCCCCTTTCTGCTCCTGTCAAGGGTGGCTCTGACTGCTTCAGCCTTTCTTTTGAATTTAAAAACACAGATGTAAGCAGATAATGAGGCCACAGGAGGAGAATCCTTCAGGATGTCTTGTTTGGTTTGGAAATATTTAAATGTCTGCTGCATTTCCTTTGAGCACAAGGCAGGAGTCTGTGAAAGGGCACTGCTCCTTCTGCTACCCACAGAACTGCTAGGGGTGGGAGAGTGTGCGTGCATGCAAGCATATGTGTGCATGTGTGCATGAGATGGTTTCTAATCTTTTCAGCATGGTTCTTTTGCCTGGGATAATGCAAAACATTTCTGTAGGTTACATTTCCCTGGAGGAAAAGATTTTAACTCCAGTAATTCAGGTGAAGGTTGTTCTATCTAAATAGTCTGCCAGTTTCACATTATTACACCAAATTAATAACTTTCTAAATCACAGTGAAGAATGATTTTTTTTGTGGTTTGGATAGGTTTAAGTGCTTGTGGCCATTATGAATGATATTTGGTTGTTTTAGATTAAGGTATCATAATCAAGAGGAAAATTTTATTATTGTGTCATATATAAAACAGTGAATGGTGGCTGGATGAATTACATCATGAGTCTCAGAATCAGAGTCAGTCACCTTTACAGCGTGGGTGGTACAAAGCAGTTACCCAAAAATGCTAACACAGAAAAAGAAACCTTCCTCATTTTTCTCCATGAAGTTAAAACTGTGTTGGAGGCTGCTCTTGACTTCTACTGACAAACACCTCACGGTCTGACTACTGCAGATGGGCCCTGAGCAGAAGTGGAATATAACTCTAATTAAAAGGCAAGGACACTTCATGGCAGACAAATGTGTACAGAAGATCAATGAGTTATACCACAGATGAATAAATAAATTCAATATCCATGGACTTTTCATAAGATTTGAAAAGTCAGTCACATGCAAGCCATGGCTTCATCTTAAGACAGCTGAGGTCTATAGAAAGTATTAATAATAAAATGCTGTATACAGAAATGTTCAAAAGAATTGGCAGTATTCATGCTAGAAAGAGTTGTGCTACTGCCAAACATGAAAGATCACTTGTTGGCTTCACTATCTTGTTTAGGCCCTGCAGTTCAAATTTAGAATATAGATTTCAATATAAAGAGCAATAGAATAAATTTGCAATATATAAATAAGAGAAAATTACAGTCTGATCCAAGAAATCTGATGAACTTGAGAATGCCCTGACCATGACAAATGTTTGTGATATTTTGAAGTGATTTGTTTGGGTTTTCAGAAACAAGATTGTTTCAAAGAAGAGTAAGTTACAAATACCATTGCACACTGGTTGTGTCCATATGCACTAGCCCAACATTAAGCCTCATCTTAATTATGATTTTTTTCACATATGCTTGAAAGTAACTGTCTTTTATTGCCTATGTCTTTGTATGTCATTTTAATCCTTGCACACTGACATATCAATGGTTTTTTACCCATTGTAAAAAAATTCTCAGCTTCCTTTTTTAGCTCACATATTTTTGAAAACAAACTAGTGGAAGGATGAAAACCTTCAAATGTTTTATTTTAATTTCTAAGGAGACAATAACTGTGAGGAAATGTTTTTAATGTAACTTATTGTATCAGTGGAGACTGTATTGTAAAGAGTATTTTTTTTCTATTTCAGTTCATTGTGCCAACAGCTGAGTGATGCAGCTACCCTGCTGTTAAAAATAGTAGTACTATTACAAGTTTAAAGCAGGATACCACAAAATGCACTCTACAACCACAAATGCATTCCAAAATGTTGTTGCTAGTAAATATGTGTCCTGGGCTTGTCTTGTGGGCAAATCAGGGAGTGGGATAAATGCATCTACTAAGGATGGACATCGGATGTGAGCTCAGTGAACATACATAGGCACACGAGCCTGCACACACACACAGACTTGCACTCACACACACATATCAAAGTAAACATTTATTAAATTGATGTCTCAGTGTCAGCCCTGCTCTGTATGTTGACATGATCCAAGCCTAGAAGCCATGGCTCAAAACAAAACAACCTGTGAATACTTGACCTGGAAGCGGTGAGTTCTCCTGCAATTCACTGATCTTCCAATGTTTAACCCTCACCAGCTCCACTTCTGGCATCTGCATGAATGTTTGAGACAGAGCTTGAGTGGCAGAAAGTGAGATATAATTATGTATCTCCAATAGATTAACTGCCTTAGGAAAGATGAAATAGGATGTGTCCTGAAAAAGTGGAGAAAAAAACTCACACAGTACATGCTGCTCCCAGAAGGGTAAAAGAGAAAGAAAACCTTTGAAACAGAAAAGATTTTTACATTCAAATTACTCCTTTCCAAGTCTGTAATTTCTCAGCTAGGTAAAAACAGAAAATGAGTGATTACTGTTACAACTGGCATAAACTCTGCACTTTGGCTGCATTTAAGATACACAACATTTTCCAGAGAATCATGTCGGATAATTTGTCTTGTGTATTTTAAGCCTTTTTCACATGTCCTGAAAGACATAAGCAATAAAATACCTTAAGGAGTGCAGTGGCTGCAGAGGGGAGGAGGCTTGGGCCCAGTGTCAAGGCACCTGGGTGCTTTCCTGATTGTGTTCCCATCTATCATACAACTCCAGATGGATTGCTGACACCAGTACTCCCCAGCTTGGCTGCCTAAAGTTCAAACTCTCTTTGGCAAGAGTAATTTCCAATGTCAATAGTACTGTTTATCTTCACACAGAACAAAAAGTAACTGCACCTAGACACCTAAGTCCAGATTGACAGGCAGAAATAAGCTCTGTGGTTTGCAGAACTAAGCTCCCACAGGGTCTGTGTGGTGCTTGCATATCTGTGCTGCCTAACTGGCATGGTGAGGAGAGAGGGTCCTCAAAGGAGTTTCAAAGCAGGAAATGCACTTTGGTTCTTGGGGGACCCCACATTTCCAGTGCCCTTATCATCCAGGCTGGTCATCTGCTGTAATGGGCTCTCAATTCTCCTTGCCTGGGCTACTTTCTTATGGAAAACAGATGAGGAGAAGGAAGCATTGAGGATTGAGGGGCTCTCACCTTGTGTTCAAGATGAGTGATGACACACATGTGTAGGAAACCAAATGGCACTACTGAGTTGCCCAGAGCAGACCCAAATTTGGCTTCTCCTAAGAGGGATCCTGTCTCTCCCCACTGCCTCCATACAAGGGCTGGGGACACCGGGCTTCCACCTTTGGCAACTACACAGTATTTTCCTTACCCCAAATTATGTGCTATGCTTTATACATTTCTTTCAGCAACATTTCCCCTGACTTCTTCTATTAGAGTGAAATCCCCCAAATTCATTTAGGCAACTCCTAGTTTAACAATAAAGAAGCAATCATGTACAAATATTCCACCATTCAGCCTTCTTAAAAGGGCATCTTTATACACTTGTCAAACTTGAAATAGATGTCCTGGCCATATTAAGTTCAACACCGTCCACTTTGTCATAAATCGATTATTTTTCTCAAGAGAATTTCTCTTTAAATTAATGGATTCCTTGGCTCAAATTTAGTTACTGCTATTAACTTGGAAATGGACAGAGAATTTTAATGTTGCTTTGTGAAACAGAATTCTTGAAGTGTGGTTCTAGCCAGAAGAATGAATGTAAAAGTAGAATTCTAGGTTTCACTGTCTTTGTTCTTCCCATGAATTATGATTAGCTTACTGGTGAACATGTTTTTACCTATCACTAATATGGAGAATTCAGACAAGTGCTGAAAATTAGTTTCCCTGTTCAGGGAGTCGTGAACCTCTAAGGTCAGAAAGGACTTCCTGACACAGCTGGCTGAGGGACTAATGAGGAGAGATGTTCTCTTGGACCTGTTCCTCCAAATGAGGAAGAATAGGTAATGGATGTGAAAATCTGGAGCAAAAAAATTTACCCTCACTGGAGGAGCACCATATTAGGCAATATTTAAGCAGATTGAACCTACACAAATCTATGGACTCTGATGGGCTGCAGCCATGAGTGCTGAGGCATCACTGAGGGATCATGAATGCTGAGCACATATCATTGTGAGGCCACTCGATAATGTTTGGAAGGTCGCGGAAACTAGGGAAGTTCCTCAGGGCTGGATAAAAGTGTCACTGATAGCTTCCAGAGGGGCAATAAGGATGACCTGGAGAACTAGAGCCTCACCTTGATCCCTGTGACCATCATGAAGTCTGGAAATAATTTCCAAACACATGAAAAACAAGATTGAGGGTATTCACTCTGGATTTATGCAGGGGAAGTCATGCCTGACTGATCCGATGGCCTTCTGAGGTGAAGTGACTCAGTTGATGACATAAAGTGGTAGCCAACACACCAGGTGGGGGTGGTGCCTTTCAGAGGGACCACAGCAGGCTGCATAAATTGGCCAACCTGGGTCTCATGATGTTCAGCATAGGGTATTGCAAAGTCCTGCATATGAATGGAATAACCCTATGCGCCAGTACAGGCTGGAGCCTGGCCAGCTGGATATCAGCTTTGCAGAAAAGGATCCAGGGGATCCTGGTGGCCATCTGGTTGCCCATGAACCAGCAATGAACCTACAAGGCAAGGAAGGTTGACAGCATCCTGGATTGCACTAGGAAAAGCATTACTGGCAGGTCAAGAGGTATGATCCTTCTCCTCTATTCAGCACTGGTGAGACCCATATGCAGTGCTGGGTCTAGATCTAGGCTCCCCAGGACCAGAGATTCTGGAACAAGTTCATCAGGGAGCCACAAAGATGGTGAGGGACTGGAGCATTTCTCATATGAGGAGAAGCTGGGAGAGCTGTGACTGTACATCCTAGAGTAAAGAAGGCTCAGAGGAATCTCATCAATCTGGATAAATATCTGAAAGGAGGGAAGATGGAATCAGATCCTTCTCAGTGGTACCCAGGGATGGGACAAGAGAAAATAGGCACAAACTGACTGAAATATAGGAAATTCCATTTAAATACAAGAATATATTTTCTCTCTTTTTTTTTTTTTTACTGTGAGGGTGGTCAGATACTGTCTCATTCTGTCCAGAGTGGTAGAAGAGTCTTCATCCTTAGAGATATTCAAAACTGAACAGGACGTAGCCCTGAGAAATTTGCTGTAGCTGAAACTGCTTTGAACTAGATGGTCTCCAGATCTGCCTTCCCACTTCAGCTTTTCTGTGATCCTGTGACCCCTGCAATCCTTTTGTCTAATCATGCTGTACACAGACCACAGAGCTTAATTCATGGCTTCCTCATACACACCAATCAGACCTGCTAACTGAACAAAGCGTCACTTTTAGAGAGGCATCTGCACTTGGCTGTAAGATTTCAACTGATGGCAAACCCACTAAGTTATATCTCCAGTAATTTCCTTTGCTATTAAGAAAACACCCTTCACCTTACCTAATCATCATCTTTTTCCATTAATATTTAACAGCTAATAATTTAAATTTTCAATCAACTAAATTAAGCCCTCATTTCTGCTTGAGCAAAAATACTGCATGCACTGAGTTGAAACCCAGTACAGCTGACTTAAACTTTCCAGATGTTTCTGAGGGTGACACATAACCAAGAATTGGGGCCAACTGTTTCTTTCAGATGGAGATGAGTTAAGGAGGGGACAATGGACTGCCAGTCTAAAGAGAGCAGTGGATCTGCTGAGCAAGAAGGTAATATTTTTAAGACGCTTTTCAAAGTAAAATTATCCCTTCACTAATAAATTTACCACCCAAATGTTGGCAAAGGTTTCCTGTTTGGTATGTACCTCAGGAGCTGATGACTGCACCTGTCCCTTTCAGTTTCCCCTGAAAACCCTTCCTCCCTCTCCTTAATGCCACCAAAAATTTCCTCTGCTCAGTTATTGTAGACTCAGAGCCTCTTGCAGAGAGTGAAATGCAAGCTAGACCCTGTGCTGTTATGATGTCCTTGAAGATTAGAAAATAACTGTATAGATTGTGTAATCCACAAGCCATTTAACCTGCCTTGAGAACACATACAGCTTCCCACTCATCAGAAAGGAAGGCATCTCTGTTAATTGGGACCCTGACATTTCAACCTATTTTTGTGAAACAAAGGCACACATAATCCACTTCTGAAATTATTACAATAGCAAGATCACATTTTCACTTCTAATAGTTCACTTTGCAAGCAAGGCTTTGTATTCCTGGTGCTTTGCCATCCTGGTTTGGCTGGTGTCTAATCCCTACCACAATACTTATTTTAGCCAGTCATCATAGTTTTTCTTTAAATAAACCCACACTAACCAAAGTGGTGAGGGAATTAAGCACATTATTTCTTTTGTAGCCCAATATCTCCATCTTATGGTCATAGCATGTATAAGGACTGAGCTTCTCAGTATTTTTTTACCATGTATTGTAATGGAGACTATATAGCAGTTAAAACACAGTTTAGTATTTTATCTGAAATAGGTGGGATCTTTGTGGGGTTTTTCAAAACTTTTAGGATTTTTAAACTGAATGCTACTACTGAATCTTTTTCTTAGGGAAGGACTAGTAGAAATTACTAGAGATTAATACACTTTTCTACATCAGCCTACACTTTTCTACATCAGTGTTGCACCTCACAAGAAGACAGAAGCTATATGGACAATACTTATACATCTATAGGTATTGTCCAGTAAACCATGAATTGTCACCATTGTGCTTTTCCTCCACAGAATTCCAAAGGGAGAATTAAGTCATGCCATATTTGCAGCGTATTTTCATTAATGTTTGGAATCAAGGCCATAGAGGACCAGGCAAAATCAGGAATGGACACATTGCTAGTTTGTTTAGTGAAAGGCTTAGTGCTGTCCTAGGTTTGCTGCTCACAATCTACACAGCCTAGAAAGACCCAACTGAGCAGAGACCAGAGGAGACCTGGAGGAAACCAGCTTGGCAGGAAGCAGCTGCAGGCAGGGAGATGTGATAGACAGCAGCACTGACTGGTCTCTCAGAAATGCTCTCCACCATGTATTTCCATGGTGATATGGCACACTCAGGCTCACTGAGAGCAATTTTGTTTGTACGGGACTAGAATATCAGCTCCTACCTCCACCAGAAAGAAGCATATAAATATTCTGAGGCCTCAGGATCACATGGGAATACTGAAACCAGACTAGCATACCAGCCAGGCATGTGCACTACACATCAATCACCCCTCCACTGATGATGCAATTGATAGTACACCTCTTCTGTCACACAATATTACTGTTCTGTCTCTGAATGGCAGCACAATTTGATTTTCTGGAGAGAAGGAAAAAACCCCAGTGATATTGGGCCTAGCTAGCCTCAAAACATCAACTGTTTTATTTACCCATCTCTGCCAGTCTCAGCACAGAGCAGGTCAGAGAATGTGCAAACAAATTATCCTTTCGGGAATGTCAAAGGAAACCTATTTCTGCCTTAAAGGTTTACTCTAACTGGAGAACTAGGTAAGAAGCAAACACTGTTTTGCTTACCTTGTTCACTTTGGACTGCTGCCTTTTCACATAACTCTGAACAGCAGAACCTGCTAACCGCACAGTATCTTTTCCCAAGACCAAACATTTCTTCACACACTAGAGCAATTAAGTCAAAAGTTTATATTTATCAATACCACCTGGCAAAATCTGCAACAACAGGATATTTTGATGTGGGAAAATGAATAAGTTTGACATATGAGTTAAGCACTTTCTGTCAGTCAATGCAGTCTGATGAAAATGGCAAATGAACAGTAGACCATCCAGCTTGTCTACCCACCACAGCTCTTCTGTTTGGTCAAGTGAAAGTCTGTCACCAAGTACGTTGCCAGGACTGCTTCTAATAATTCAGGATGTATGTGATGTTCCCATACTACTCAGCGGTTTTGTTTTGAAATAAGGTCTAAATTTTTTCCAAGGTTAATTTAAATCCAAGCACCATTGCAAAAGGAGCGCTGAGGGAAATTGTATCATAAGGAAGCACACAGATTCCTGCTGTCATACAGTGCCTGTGTGGGCCCAGGAATAGGAAAGGCTCTGTAAGTGGGATGTAATACACGTGCTTGTTTATTTAAAATATCCCCCGACTACTGAAAATCTACACAGTATGAATTACATTGAATTGAAACATTCCCAATCCCACATAAGTAGGAGACGCTTCAGAATGGTTGGGTTCCATGATGCACACCATGAGGTATGCATGAGGACCACTTCCAAAAGATGCCAGCAGAACCTGTTTTCAGCAATGCAGACTTTTCCTTAAAATGAAACCTCTCTACCTGGGCTTTACAAAGAGAATGATGGCAAAATGAATGAATGGGAAGCCATTACTTCATGATTTGCCTTGTCCTGTATTTTTCAATTAAAATTGAATCCCAGAAGTCTTAATTTAGTTCAATACTTACAAGAAAACCTGTTTTGGATTTGCTGGTTAGAGCAAAGTCATGGCAGGGGCCAGAATTCACAGCTTTCCCAGATCTCTGCAGAGCAACTTGTGTTCCCACTGCTTTGAATGCCAGTGTAGGACCATGCAGGTAGTCCAGCATGACAGCTCAGATGGGACCTTCTAACTCAAGCCCCTATTCTTCATTTGTCTGTGGCTGACAAAAAATTTAATTGATCTGTGAGTTATTCCTGGTTATGGGGCCTAGAGTGACTCACATCATGTCTAAATCTGTGCTTGACAACAGGCAGGAATAAAGCTGAACCATTGCAAGGCTCATTCTTGAATGAAATTGAAACAAGAGACTCAAATAACATCAAGTGTAATAGCAAGCAAGAAAGGTAGATCTAAAAGAAGTATGGGGGAAGGAGTTGCCATTACAGGTGTTCCTTAATTGTAATGCTGGTAAAACATGGTGCTAAGTTCCAAAATCACTCACCTCCTTGTGTAATCCACACATACACACCACAGAACAGCTGCTGCACTTACAAAAGAAATTAAGCTTTTTTCTTCCTAGTATATGTTACTAAAAGTAGTCAGTGGCCATTTACCACTGCCAGAACAGCTGAAACATTAAATCTCTTTTGCTTGAGCTACAATGCTTTGAACCAAGACACCAACCAGCTTTCTCTGCTTGCATCAGTAAAAACAGACAGCTGATCTTCTTAAAAGATGGTAAGCATCATCCCTTTCCCAATTTAAATCTGATTTTCTCAGTTTGCTATAGAGAAATCTCATATGGATCCCATAGCACACAGTCTGGCATTCTCCCTGCAAGGTCAGGAAAGGCTTGCCAAAGGGGGAATAACACAGGCACACTTCTCTGCAAGACAAACCCAGGGGAGTGAGTCTTGGGCTTGCAGTGGGATAATGCCTGCCTTGAATACTGAACTTTTCCTTCTGAAAAAAGAAAAGTTGTTCACAGAGTTCCTGATCTGAAGGGCCCTTAAACAAGGGTATCTTCTGCCTTCTTGTAGTTTATTATTCTTGGCCTGAATATGGCATTTTCACAAAAATGCTCATGACTGCCACCTTCACAACTTCAAGGAGGTTAAGAATGTTGTTTCCCAGGAACAGTAGACTATAAAATATCACCATGGAGAAAATAGAACTCTGTAAATGCTGTATCTACTAGTACTTGCAGTGTCCTAGTTAAGTTGCTTTCTGTCTCATCAATAGATAAAGCTGCAGCCTGGGAGTCCTTATTACACTTACCATTATCTGTTCACACTGCCAGAATAGTACTGTCATGGCAGATATATCCTCCACAGTAAAACTGGATGTGAGACCAGCTATTTATCCATAGGATTTTACAGTGAAGCTATCTCAGGAATGAAAAAAGAAAAAAAGAAAAAAAAAAAGAAAAAAAAGAAAAAAAAGAAAGAGAAGTTATGTATTTTCATATGGAATAAACATCCCTGCACATTTTGGCAGGTGCTGCTTTGCTCAGAAGAGTCAAAATGTTTTTGGGTGCTGTTTGTGATTTTAGACTTTTAACCTGACATAACTCCAAATTTCCTGGGCATTTCTTTGGTGATATTCACCTTTGTCTTGAAATGCTAAAGAAAGTAAATAAATAATATAGAAAATTCCGTTTTAAAGTAAGTATGTAACAAGATTTCAAACTCTCACAAACTCTTGCTGTTACAGAGGGTACAATTTCTCTTCTACTGTATAAATAAGGGATCTAGGGAAAGTGCAGTAGATTTATTGAGATGGCTTTCTTTGAAGAGGTAAAGAGTAAAATATATTAATGGAATGAGATAAAAACTGCACCTTCAACTCACAGTACGTTTTAGAGAACACTGTGTGTGCATCATACTTAGGGAAAATGTGAAGGATACAAACCAAAAGTAAATCTAAGGAGTGTCTGCATGGATCAAAGCGCACCAGAGCCGTGAGCGCGAGAAAGCATTGCTTTCAGAACTGGTGAAGCAGCATTTACATGAAAGCCTTTTCCCAAGGAAATGCAACAACATCAAATAACTGAAGGGCAGGGGCTAAGGCCACACACTGGATCCCCACAGGTGTGCAGCTCAGAGTTTACAGGTTTCCCAGCCACCCCCATTTGGGCCAAGGGGGACTTCCAAAGACAGGTTTTGCTGAGCGCTGTTGTATTTCTGGAGCTGAATCTGCTCATCTTTTCACATGACAACTGCTTCTGAAATCTCAGCATTGCACTGGTTCCAGGGCAGAGGGGACCTGTGGTGGCTCCAAGCATTGCTGAGGCCAGTCTCCCAGCACAATTGGGCTGCCTGAGCAGTCGCAGTCCTTACACACCCACAGGGCACTGGGTCCAGTGAGGAGCTGCCTTTCTGAAGGGGCCCTGGGAGCAGCAGGAACAAGGCACTGAAGAACTGGTTCCATAAGTCCTTGTCTTGCCTTCACCCTCGGCAGGTAAATGGGACTCTTTGCCCTGCCACATGAGTAAATCACCTTGCATTCCCCTGGCTAACTCAGCTGGAAGTGAGCTGTTGGCAGGGCACAGTCTCTTCTTTTTACTGCCGTGTCTCCACCCCCAGGTTCGCTTTCCCAGGTGGGCAAAAAGGCAGAGTCCTTGACACTGGGAGACTTACAGCAAGCAAGCAGTAAAAAACACAAATAACTCAGGAGTTATACAAAGGAATTTCCAGGAATATCATTAAATGTGGATTCTGAGGTTCTTTACTAGGACCTAAAGCAACTGGTATTCCATTTCCACGCACCTCATGTGTGTTTTGCATTAAGCATTAATCATGACCATTGAATATTTAGGCACAAAGAATTCATGTGTTTTCTGACACACGTGTTGATGTTGGATGTATAGTTAAGATATTCTAAAGATTAAATGCTCCCGTTAGTGTTAGCAATTTAGAAGGCACACAGCTATTTCCTTTTGTCTAAATATGTGATGGTGCAACAGCCAAAGTAAATAACCCCAAACACAGTCAGGTTGAAGTGCCCATAATATCAATGAAAGACAGCTCTTCTATTAGTAAAATACTGCTTATAAGGGTTTGGCTGGATTAGAGAGAAGAAAAAAATGTAAGAGTAGGTCCAATATACACTCATAAACCATTGCAGAGGAAAAGGGATAACTGCAATTTAATTTGAAGAATTTTGCAAAGAGATGTCTTTAAATTAGAATTATTAAACACAAGCAACATATTTACACTCATATAAATAAATTAATTCAAAAAAGCATTGTTATAACTGAGTTATTAGAGCTAATTATATTTATAAAGCTCTGAAACTTTGCTACCTTTAGAGAAACACAGTACTAAGCAAAAATCTAAAGTGATGCCTTGGCCCAAAGACACATTCCCTAGCTTGGGCCATCTGGGGCTTCCTCTGTGTGAGGGAAATACTTGCTTGGCACAGAACTTCTGTGGTGGGAAGAATTCACACCCTTTAAATTTTTCTGCTATGCAGCATGACTGGCAAGTTTGGAAGAGAAGTAGGGAGCATGTGAAGAGATTATGGCATCTGGGGTGGTGGCTCGTGTGGTACAAAACCTCAGTAAACCAATTGCATGCACCCTTCCCCATGTAAGACCAGGAAATTAGGGGAGCACAGAAGCCATCAAGCCATTTTTCCTCCCTTGCTTCTCAACGTTTTAAGCAATGTCTCTGGCAGAGGTGAAAATCAGCACCACAAAGCTTGGTGGTGCAAAGCAAGAAGGGTAACAGTGGCTATACCAAGTGTGAAAGCAATGGTTGTTATAGTTTGGTATTGGCTTCATCCTGTCAAATAAGGTGGAACTGCTCCTTGCCAGCCCCAATGAGCACCTTTAAAATAGTTGCATTTTATAAAATAGGAGGGCTTTCAAGAAGTGATTTGAAGAAGGAAATGGAGGGCACTGACACACATTAATCAGGAGGCAGCATGGAAAGAGGCCCTGAGGCAGAACTGGGAAAGCAGAACAAAAGGAACAGTCATGGCAGATCACCAAGGGCAGGAAAGAACACAGCAGAAATAAAAGCACTATTTTCAGTAAGGTAAGAAATGCAAAGGGTTTAAGGAGTTCAACCACCTCTGGAGGGGAAAGAAGAGATGAAGACAGCATAGAGCTGAAGAGCCAAGGATACAGGGAATGAATGGTATGAAGTGGTGAGCTTGCTGGAGGGATTTGCAACAGACCAAGGGACCGTGAGCAAAATGGGGTCAGCCCAGAAACCTGGATGTGATAACTGGAGGCAGAAATTACCAGAGAAATTCTTCAAGTGTTGGCAGAGGGAACGGTGGGAGACTATTCCTGTTGGAGCACTCAGGAAAGAGAGCAAACACTATTTAAAGCAGTCCAGGACGAAGTGAAAAGAGAAAACTCCCACTGAATGATGTCACTTAACCTTTAAAGAGAAGGAAAAAAGAAAACAGGAATGCCAGGGTAAGAAGAGCTCAAATCAAGTACAGAAAGGGGCTAAGGGTAAAAACCATACACATATACATGGGAAAAGTCTTAGAAAAGAGAAAGGCCTTTTGAATGTCAGGAATAGAGCTACTGGAAAAAGCTTATGGGACCTGTGGGATTCTTGCCTCCCCTCTGCCACATAGATGCAGCTCATGTTCTTAGCTGCATGGGCATGGGGCCACTGAATGGCTGCACACAGACGTGTATTCCCTTCCCACCCCACCCTCTGTAAGGAGCATCTGCATCCAGCGTTACTGGGGACCTGAGCTGTGGCAGGGGCTCTGTGTGCTAAATGCCCACTGAGGCTGCCCAAGAAAGCTGCTAACCACGGGGAAAACAAAATACAGCAAAACTGATCCCAGCACAGCCCCTCAGTTGGCTGGTAACTCTAGGCCATGTCTTCAGCTCATATAAGCTGGCATTGCTCCACAGACACCACTGGAAATGCTTTGACTTTCAGCAGTACTGAGTAGCTGACCCTGTGTTCCCATCAGTTGCAGAGAAGAGTGCGTGTATCTTTTTTCTGTGAGCAGAGTCTGAGCTCAGACCCTTCACTGAGAAGCAAACTGAGCACTGTGCTAACAAAAGAAACCACCCACCAGTAATTTAGTAATGTGAAATTCCTTATATTTCCTTTAAAATTATTTAAAAAACTGACGGGATACAAGACTCTTCAGAACCTGTTTTATCTGCCTCCATCCCTGCTCTGCACTTCTCCTCCCAGCCAGTGATGAGGTCCCAACAGTAACAGTGCTTAATTTTTCATTTTCTTTTTTTTTCTGATTTCAAGAAGTTACTACTTTCAAGTTACTACTTATTTCAGAAGTAACCTTTTTTGGCATCCTTCTATAGTCAGGTCACTAAACCTATTTACACTTTCATTTAAAACATGTCCCTATTTAAATGAGCAAGATAAATAGCTCTGTTGTACAATTTCTTCATTTTACAGTGGTTTTGTGTCATTTTATCAGTGGAAACACAAATACGCTCCTTCTTTAGGAGTTTAAAAAAAATAGCTGGTGCACATCTGTTTAAATTTAATTTGAACCTATAAGCTCCAGACTGAAAGTTAAAATGGGGGAAAAATTGGTGCTTTTAAAAGAAAGTAGAACAGCAAAGTTCTCTTTTATTTCTTATTCTCCTGTGTAATTATTAATTCCCCCAGACCTTCATGAAAGTCTTTCTGGAATCTGTTACTTTCATTCCACTCCTTCAGTTTCTTTTATCTTCTTCTCTACAGCTCCTCAGAGCTCTGTTACACCATATATTCTTTTCCCACTGTGTATTACATTAATCCCCCCATCCAATGAACACCTGTAAAATGTAATTACCCCCTTCTAAAAAAATAGTGTTGAATTTTAAAAGTCAAAATCCTGTCTAGTTAACAACAAAGCTTATTTCCAAAGCGATGACTTAGAAGCAGCCCAATAACATTACAGTCAGTTCCTGCAGCTCCAGCAGCGACTGGGTGCTCCACAGGGCTTGGGAGCAACTGGAAGACAAGAAGGTCACTCAAATCCGTGCAAAAGCCACCTACACGACCAGAAGGAGCTCAGCTGTGAACACAGACTCTGAGGAGAAAGTGTGAAAAAGAGGTGCATAGGGGAATCCTGAATCCCCATCCCTCACCAGGTCTGCTGTGAAGAGACAAGGTATGCAGCAAGGCATTTTCTGCCACTTGGAACAGCAACAGGTCAAAAGCCTAGCTGCTGTGTCCACAGCGGATATTTTCCCCTACTCCTTCTCCCTCTCTGAGGATAAACAAGTGACCGGAAATGTGATTAGAACACTAATCAGCAATCAAAAGTACCCCTTGAAACCCATGAGCTGAGACAGCCCTAGGCCTTTATTATGGGATGCTCCAGCTGAATTCCCAAGTTCAGGCTGTCCAGCTTTGTGTGAATAAGAACAACCAAGTCTCAGCCAGCCTAAATATCCTTCTGTAGAAACGAACACCCTAGTCCCCTGTGGGGAGAGGCTGAACAAAGCTTTCATGACCCTTTCTAACAAAACCAGCCTCTGACTCAGTTTTTGGCAGATGAGGGAGAAAGGAGGGTTCCTTCTCAGTGGGAGGGCTCTGTCGAGGGAACATCAGAAGGACCCACCAGATGGACTCTTGGACTACATCTAAAGCTTTCTCACATTTCTTTTCCTTCCTCCCCGCCCTCCTTCCCCTCACACACACACACTCAGTTTACCTCTTCCCTACTCATCTACAAAGTGGCTGTTCAAAGCGCCGGGGACGGTGATGGATGCCCACACGTGCACGCGGGAGCACAGCAGCTGACACTCTGCACGTGCTGGCTGCTGCAGGAAAGGTCCTTGGAGACCAGCAGGAGCAGCGGGCACCAGACACATCTTCCTCCCCCAGCCCAGACCCACGCTGCCCATTAATCCCTTTGGACCAGGCTGGCCTGGCTGCCCTTCGGCCATGCCTCCTCCAAAGCCTTTTCACGCACAGCCTGGGTGGAATGGGACCTTGCACAAATGTGCTCCTTCCAATAGGCAAGACATCACACGGGCAAGGCACGGAGTATGCTGTTCCTACAGGCCCTGCAATGCCACCATTTTAAAGCAGAGAAAATGGCAGAGGGGAAGGAGAAAGGAGGAGTGGAAGAACAGCTCTGTGCAGATTGCAGTGGGATTTTGAGCTGATTTAATGAGGAAAATTACTCCTGGATCTTAAATTGCTATGGTTTCCTCTTTGATTGAATGTTGGTATTTCTTTAAGCTTTTAAAAGAACAAATATGATTACAGTATGCATTTGATAAGTGAGTATTTCTGGTTCTTTTCCATGTAATTTACCTTGTTAATCTTTATTCTCTCCCAAAACAAACAGTGGTTTCACTCTTCCTCATATTGAGGGCATTAGCTTGGTAACAGGCTGAAAGGCATCAGTTCACCATTTTGAACAGATCTATTTTCTTCAAGTTCTTGGCAAGAGAAACCCCTTTGCTTTAGAAGACAGTGAAGTGTCCTGTCTTGTCTTGTTATTCCACTGGGAACAAATCATTCTTTTATGTATGCTTTGATGTTGAAATAAAAGGGGTTTTAAATACCATTTCACTGGACTGGTTATAAAAATGCTGTAATTTCCTTGTTATTTGTCTCATTGGAAGTAAGTCAGCGACAAAAGTACAAATACCATATACACAGAAACTTCCTAAATACCTCTTTTATCCACAGTGCTGTGTTTTATTGAAAGGCTCCAAACCTATTGTCTGTGAATGAAACTCCATTGTTATTGTCTACATGTTGTTATTCTCACTCTAAGCCTGAGTATGGACATACACATTTACGTGGTCATTCTGCAATAGATCACACCCTCACTCAGGCACAAATTGGTGTGGATCACGTGTTTCCAGTCATGTTTTGCACTAGGGGCTGTACGAGGCTCCTGTATTTGGCCTTGCCAACACCAATAGTCCCAGAAAGCACCTTGGTTCACAGATACTAACGTGCTGCTTGCGACTCCAGTGGCACTTGCACAGCAGAGGTCAGTGGACACATGTGTGAACATTTACAAGTCATGCATTAAATCCCACTTGGATGAAACTGGCGCACAGCATAAATTCAGCCCACCGCAGATGTCTTGAGTCATGAGTGCAGTTCATGCCAAGAAAACTGAAGGCTATTAAAAACACCTTTTATGCAAAATTCAAAACACCTAATCTTACAATGCACTTGCACTCATAAAACTGCATTGACTCCTTCAAGGTTTCTTCCCCCTTAGTCCAGCAGAAGCAAGAGAAGTGTCAGACCTTTGTATTTATCTTCATTGTTCTTCAGAGTTGAACAGAGATGTGTACAGACCTGTGTTCAGACCCAGTGCAACAGAAAGCACATTGTTCTGTTACCTCTGTGACACTGCTCCCAGAACGTGTTCGCACTTCCACTGCCAAAAGCCAGCATGACTCCCCGCTGAGACATAAAGTGCATGACATTATGCAAAGGAAGGTAATCAGACTGCTAATTCTTAAATAGATCTTAATGAAAGGCAACAAAAAATCAGTGTCAGGAAGAACAATAGCCGCAAAAGGAAGAAGAAGATACAACTTTTATTAAATTTTACTCACAACCACAAAGAGTTCCTCTTCTATAATCTGCTACTATTCATAGCAAATGGGGTAACTCCTCAGACATTCATGAAATACCACAATATAATTGTACTGTTGACAGTAGAAGTCAGTAAATCTTGGACAAGATTCATGGTGAAATCTCAAATAAATTGTGGTTAAGGATGTGTATTGGTCATGGACTTAAAACAGTCATTGAGAAACAATGACTACCTTAAAACACAGAAACAGGCCTGCACATGCTGCGGCAAGACTAAACTGTGAGAAATTCAAACAATTCTTTTGCTTTGTTTTGCAGCAAAGCTTGTGTCACAATCACCATGGAATTAACTGAAATAATCAATCTCACATTCAGCTCCATAGAGGGGACAGGAAGGTATGGCTGTAAGAAGCTAAAGAGAACGAGTGGAGAAGGGAGTGGGACAGATTAAAAATATCTCAGAATGCTTTGTTTTACCTTTGGAAAGCACATGCTGAAAAGAAAACTTTTAGGCAGTTATGCAGTCTGGGCTATAGGGGGCTGTCAAGAAACATACAGAATCGGCCAGGGTGGACAGTTTTAATCAAATTTTCATTTGTGATCAGTAGACACAAGATCAGTGAATCAAGGCAGAAAGATATTTTATTTTTGGATTTTCAAATACTTCTCAATGAAAGGCCAAATAATAAAAGCTTAGCTATATATCAAGTAACTCTGTATTTTGCAGGTCTTTAAAAAATGCTTCATAATGATTAACTAGTAACATAAACCTGGTTTGGGTATTAAGAGTACAACAATTGCACAGCCAATTTAAACACAAGAACCTGAAATACAAAAGAAGTCCAACAAATTTTAAATCGGGAACAATGTTTCATTGTCAGGGACCAGGATTAATAAGTGTCTTTGGTATTTAGTATTCCAATATTCCAATATCTACATGTCCCTTGGCTTCTCTGAGAGGCTGAGCTGCATCTGCAGCATGTAGAGACTTCCAAGCTTGTGAGAGATCAGAAAATTCTAGATTTCCAGGTGCTTTAGCTCACTGAACAATACCGTCTCTTCTAGCTCATACAATTCTTCTCTCCTTTGGGAGGTATCTTCTAATCTGAGAGCAGAAACAATTTGCCTGGTCTCTACCCAGTCTGGGCTGACTTTGCCTCAGTCTTGCCCTCTGCTTTCTTCATTTCCTACCTTCAAAAGGGGAGCACCAGGCTCTTACCGGTAGCTACCATCATACCACTCAAAAGGTGTAAATTTGAAATTGGTAACATATTAGTGCCTGCTAAGTTGCAGTATGGGATGGAGCTGGGGCAGCTTGTCTCCACTATGGCTCTTTCTCTACTGCTGATGTTTACCTCAGTTGGCTGACTCGTGGGGGCCCTCAAGAGAGCCAGAGTGGGACTTTTTACAAAAGCATGTAGTGGCATGACAAGGGGCAGTTACTCTAAACTGACAGAGGATGGGTTTAGAATAGATAATGGGAAAAGATTCTTTACTGTGGGGTTGGTGAAACACAGAAACTGGCCTGCCCAGAAAATCTGTAGATGTCCCCCTCTGTGGAAATGTTCAAAGCCTGTTTGGAGGTGGCTTTGACAACCCGGTCTAGTGAAAGTGTCTCTGCACATGGCAAGGGGGTTGGAATGGGATGATCTTTAATGTCCCTTCCAACACAAACCATTCTATGATCCTTTATATATTACAAATGCCTTATCTTATCTTATATATTACACAGCATTAATACATAGATTAATGTTCATCTGGAGTGCTTGAGGTATCTTCTGATACCTCTGCAGGCACTGCTATCTTCTTCCAGAACTTCTACGGGCTTCCAGGTTGAGAAAAGCAGGACAAGATCTTCGGGGAACATGAACCGATGTAGCTTCCAGTAAAGTGAGGCTCAGGCCCAGAAACAAAGTGCATTTCCTCTGGAAAGGAAAGCCCCCCACCTCTTTCACTATAAATATACCAGACTTGTGTGCTTTGTTTTGAGCCCAGTTTCCTAAGGAAACAAGGTCTATGCAGTCATGCTGTGTCTGTCTGTTTCTGTTCCTCACTCCTAACTCTCATTAGATGTCTTGACCAGATTTGACACTGGGGGCCACAGTCTCCAGTACTTCAAGGTTTTTTGTACCTCGGTGACCAAGAGGAGAAAGGTGTTTGTTGTCCTTTATGTCTCCCCTAAGGGAAAAGCTTTATCATATGCTTTTTCTGAGACAGAATCCAGAGGGGAAGAGACCTTGTGAGACAGGTTAGCAGGAAACCAGGTTGTGTTAGTTCCTCTGCTCCAGGAACTACTTGTTTAGTTTACAGTCTCCACAGGAAGTATCCAGCATGACAGATACCATGCAGGCAGTGCCCCAAAATACCTTTTTGAAGCTGGACATTTCAGTTTTCAAAAGTTACAGATCTTTTTAGAGATCTGAGAGGGTACTCTGTTAGCCTTTGAAGTCTGAAGATCATCTGATGTTTCTCTGTCAAGCACCTCTCCATCTTTGTGATGTCTTTATCTTCTTGGGGCAAGAAGACTTTGGGGTGCACTGGAGGACCTCCCTTGCCCAGGTCCCCCCTGCCTGCACAAATCAGGCCTTGCAGATCATGCAGACATTTGCCTCTCTGCAGATTCAGTGGATGGCAGGGGTCCAGTCATGGTAGCAATTTGTATTCACCTGCTCGTGTGCATTCAGCACAAATTAGGGGAAAAATGAAACCTTAAGGATCCAATAAGAGAGCATTTTATAGCCAGTCTGAATAGAGTGAAAAATGCACACAGAAAAATGTAGAAAGTCTACTCTCAAGAGAGCCTTATTTGCTTTACAGCCCTCTATTAATCACAGCAGAGTATTGTCCTGTGATGTATATGCATAAAATCATCACTCTTTTTTGTGGTGTAATGATGCTGCTTTATCTACTACCTCTGCAGCTACATATAACAAGCACAAAATCTGTACTTAAAGAATGAAATATATATTAACAAGGAAAAAAAAAACCAACAACCCATAATTCAGAATTGCATTACAGTTTCCATACAGGATCATATCTCACCTACTTTGCTTAACAAACATATCACCTAGACATATCTATCTTAAGACAGACACAATTATTCATTGCAAAAATGACAGCTATTTTTATGTAAAGCAGAAACTAATGAAGTAAGAAAATGTATTGAGAGATTTTTGGCTACAAATTTTTGGATTGCAAGCATGGTGTTTACATGGCAGCTGCTTTGCTGGATACTGCCTCACTGATGGCTTGTGGCATTGATTTATTGACATTCCCAAACTAGAAATTAAGGTAGCCTCAGGGGAGGATATCAACTGACCTGTAAATTGGAACATGTGTTTTGGGTTCTTTTGTTGTGCTTTTTATTTATTTATTTATTTTTTTTTTTAACAGGACTTCTGCCACTGACTTCAACTTTTTCCATATAACACAAAAAAATTCTTCCACATCCCAGATGTATTCAGACCATAACAATAAATTAGGACAATGGACTCATGCTGACTTCTGTCAGCGGAAGATCTAGCTCCTGTAGTTGAATTTTGTTTTTTCCTATACAGCATTAGAAAGAAGAACTACCTTTTCTTTTTCAACAACTTTTCCAAAGTCAAGATTAATCTCAAGTAACGAAATGTGAGGTCAGTGAATACTTAATTCTAGCCAGGCTATTAGCAAGTTGGTGAAAGAGTGTTCTCACGGAGCTGTCTGCCACATCTGCTGATGTTCCACAACAGAAGAGACTCCCCAAAGTCCCTGTCTTGAATTACCCCTACACCAGGTTTCTACCAGTCTGTCAAATTTTATCTGAGTCATTTACCCGCCCACTCTGACAGGAGCGTGGGAGCAGTGAACAAAGGGCAGGCATCCACCGGGAACGCAGCCAGAGCGAAGACTGACAGGCCACGCTGGGCCCAGATGATTTGATACTGCGTTTTCGTAACCAAATTGTGAGGCAAGGGTGCTGCCTGTCTTTACACTGGCAGAATTCATCCCATGATGGGGCCTGATACTGCAGGGAAAGAAAATTATGATGATAATTCTGTCATTCAGGCTACTTATGAAGCATCTGCTAGGCATTTTTGAGGCAGAAATGGTATTTCCAGAGCAGCAGAAACCTAAAGCCAGGAGAAAGTTCAAGGGAACAGTTCACATTTAGGATAGTTTCCAGTGGATATCAGTGCCTGGATGCTAAGATCCGGCCACACCTCAGCCACCAACCATGGCACATAGCACAGGCACTTCATGGTGTGACCAGTCCTGATCCCAGCACGGTTTGGCAGGTCCCCTGTGAATCCCTCCCAGGCTCCACACCTCCTCCTGCACGGTCAGATTTGAGTGCTGGTGACTGATAGTGCCCTTGCAGCATCGCACCTGTGCCTGCACTGCAGCTTTTGGCTTGTGTGTGGTGCTGGCAGCTCATCAACAATGTAGTGCCTGCGATATAGATGAGAAGGACACATGTTTGGTGGCAAAACACAGTGTCACAGCAGCCATTATCGCAGGGAAGGGCTTCACAGAGCCTTCACTCCAGTTTTTATCCTTGCCTCTGGCCTCACCACCTGGGTCAGTTCCTGTGCGCTCATACCGACAGGACAACATAGAGAAAACCACCTTTCAGTTTCATTTTTCCTTTCAAATGAAAAGGCAAAACAAATCCTAACCACTGTATTTTCCTCACAATTTTTACAGTAAACCCTTTGCACACATTACAGCGCTGCCTGACTACTCTCAATCATCTTAATCTGATTTTCCATCTCTGTCACACATGGCTGTATTAACAAGCATTGTTTTACAGAAAGAGCAAGTTCCAGTGTTGGCTTACCATTTTTGGGCTGGTGGATGTGCCACTTGTTCCTCATCCCTCTCCAGTCCTGCAAGATCTGAAACAAAGTGTTCTCCCCTCTGAGGCCTTTGCATTAATCACAGTCCAGCACAGGGGGAACATGAATTGCTCCAAGCAACTGCTTGACATGGCATGGAGTCCTTATGGTAAATACCTTAGTGGCCTTGAGTTTCTCTTCCCATTGTAGATTTACTGTGTCTCTGTAACAAGGAAATTGCAATAGCTTTAATGTGCAAAACCGTAATCAGTAGATTAAAGAGTTTCTTCTTTTTGCTTTGGTTTTACAGATGTCTACAGCTGTACCTATACCAGGTGTTTTTTGCTTCCACTGGTGTGGATTGTTCTGAAAAGCATCTGCTTGAACAAGCACTGGAAACTAAAGTTTTTGTTTACTCAGTAAATTCTGAATGCATTTGCACTGAAACTAGAGCAAAAGGAAAATAGTGCCCTTGATCTCTTCCTCACCACCCAGACCAGAAGGTGAAGGAAATCCACAGCCTGTCCCTAGATCTCCACTTCCAACATCAGAGAGAAGAAAACAATCACCTTTGTTGGAGACCTCCCAAAGAATAAAGCTGTAACTAAATAGAATTCTCATGCCAGCAACTTTGGGAATTACTCTGTTGTTACTGTTACAGCAAAATCTTCATTGATGCTGAAGGAATTTCAAGTGAATGGAAAGACTCCGAAAAAGAAGCTGAGATAACAGCAGGACACAATTCCTATGTTGCTTCCACAGCTGCATGTCCAGGGCCTGGTGGTTGAACCAATGCCTTCTCCAGCCTGATGACACCAGCCAGCCTTTCCTTGCTGTTTTCTCTTGGTTTTCTTAAGTGACTACAGCTGAGAGCCTACAAGGCTGGGCATGGGAGAGTGCTCATGACTTGAGTTATGGGTAGGAAGAAAAGCTCATTATAAGAATCACATGTCAGCATTTATTCTGTCATTATACATCACTAGAAAGCAAAGAGAAAGCGAACTTCACAAATATTCAGACCTTATTATTTTAATAGCAGCAACTTTTTTTACTGGAATAATGGTTGTGCTCAGAGAAAAGGCATAGGTCTAAATTTGGCCTCCAAATGCAGAATTTATAAATATCCAGAATAAGCATGGCTGTCTACGCTTTACAATTCTCAAAACCAGGGCCCCTTGCAAAGACCTGCACCTTCTCCAGCTCTTCCTCAAGCCAGCCACTTTGCCAACTCCAACCCAAGGCGCCCTGAGCTTGCATGGATCCTGCCTAGCTCCCCTAAATGGTGCCTGAGCGGACCCAGAGTGCCTCACAGCAAGAGTGCGAGGGAAGCAATTGTAACTTCCTTCTTGCAAGAAAGAAACTGCAGAGATGTATTACCAGCTGATGTATGTGAAAGTACTGGCATCACAGTGATAGCCTTGCAGCTAAGAAGGAAGGCAAAATACTGTGAAGGGACATGATGGGGAATGCTCTAACTAAAATACTTACAATTTGTAGGCCTACTATAAAGGCGTTTTATTGGTTTAGAGCATCAGCAGGAGTCAAGAGACTGAAGCTCTACCCATGATTTGCTGTGTATCTTACAAACATTTACCTTCTCCAACACTCAGTTTGGATACTTAGAAAAGAAAGAATTAAGAGCAGTAAGAGACACAATACATTAATGCTTGTAAAGTTCCTTCAGATATTGGCTCTACAGTAAATTAAAATATAAATTTTAATGATCTCTTACTTATTGTGAGTGAGATAGATGGAAGCAAGGCCTCTGGGCAACCTTAAGGTATTGCTTTCATTTCATACTAACAATTTATTAACATTCTTTCATTTTCATTTCCCAAATCCGTTGTAATTTACTCTGAAACATTTCTGAGTATGCGCAGTCTTTTATTCAAAGAAAGGTGTCCTCTCCCCAGAAGGCCCAGAAACGCTGGCCTGTGATTAGAGGAGTAGGTTTTTAACAATTTATAAAACATTTTTCTACACTTTTAAAGAGATCTCTCAGTCACCTCTGCTTAGAAATTTCTCCCCGCTTGAGCAGCAGAAGGTCCCTGGCCGCACGTCCCGGCACAAGCCTGGCAGGGGTGTGTTTATGTGCTCAGCCTTCGCCGCCGAGCAGAGGCTGCCAGTTGTACTGAGCTGTACTTCATTAAGCTGCAGTTTTATGAGGTGGGCTGCAGCACACGGGGGACAGGCACGAGACCACCAGATTTATGGCATTTCGGTGCCGAGCTGACAGCGTGGCAGTATTCACACAACAAAAAAACCGTATTACAAGAATGTTAAAGCTGCGAGAGAGCCCTGCCAAAAAAACACCCTGAAAACCAATGAGGTAGGAAGTTCGGGGGTAGGCATTAAAAATCCAGTACACAGCATGGCAACATTCAGATGGCACACCTCCCCCTCTGCCTGTCTGCTGGGGTCTTTAATCCTTAGCTGTGGGTTAAAAAGCCTGGCTTTTAGGGCAGCTTTTAGGTACCGGGCTCCACCATCCCACCAACACCAGCTCCTCACCACCATCTCTGTGCCAGCCATACTGACTTGTTGGAGCAACAGCCCAAAGAGGTTATGATTCATTTAGTATCCACATGGACATCTATCAAATGGGAAAGGAAATATGGAATGCCTTCAAACCTGCTTTTAAAAAATGGTTGTCTCTCTTGCCCGTGTCTCCCACCAATGGACGGGTTCTTGTTTGTGAGAGCTACCATTTCAGAGGTAATTTCCAGAAAAAGCATGGAACTTTTAAGAATAGTAGGAATGAAATTACTATAGTAGATGTGAACTGATAACGGAGTTTTTGTGTAGAGTCAAGATTTGAAAAGATCTGGATCACAGGGAAACCCAGCCAACACACACACGTGCACACACACACACGTGCACACATAGATATAACTTTTTAGACCAATTCTGTAACTGGAATGTTCTCTTTAGCCCAACATGATATTCATCCTGGCAATTACAGGACAGTGGTGTCACGTGTATCTATCACAGATTCTTAGTCCCACAGAGAATAGGAGAGCAGATATCTCAAGGGCATTTCTCTACTGGACCTTTTTCAAGAAGAATTGATCAGGAATCCACTTGGAGAATGGATTACACTAACAAGAACAAAGAACCCTGTCCCAAAATTAAATGTACAGTTAATTCATATTGCACTTTACCTTGACACCTTTACATTAAACAGCAATGTAGATGAACTCAAAATCCTGATGGACATTAGGGGTTGCAATGCTCAAGTCCAGCCTCTGTGCACCTTCAGAGGTCAGAGGTATGCACATATAATTTTTTCCTGCCTGCCAGGGCGATCTTCAGATACAAAAGAGCCTAGAGAGGGTTTCTTGGGACCAAAGGGCACTTGGTCCCTGGCTTTCTGGGGCAACCTTTACTAAAACCCCTTTTCCACAGCAATGTCCACTGCATCATGACAGAAAAGGGAAGCAAGAAACCCCCAAAGCAGGCACTTCTACAGGGCAAAGAGACTTTTTGCTTCTTTGTCTCAGTCTGAATTTGCTCTGTGCTATCAAAGGGGACTGGACCTAAATGGGACTTAGTTCCAGTCCCAAATTGCAATAATGCTGTGGCTCAGACAGCGGGTACCTTTGCTTCAGCAGCCTGACTTTGATTATCTCATCCAAGAACTGCGTAAGGCTACTGTAATTTAACAAGCAAACACTTCTCACAGATATTGACTTGATCTTGTTTGCTCTAATCAGGCTTAATGCTGTCCCATGGCAATCTGGAAAAATTAATATTTGCACACCCGCACTCGGTTTCAGCAAGCCAAATCCAGGACTCAGACAGCAAGTATTACCATTCCAGCACCTCCTGCTAAACAAAACTAGCCCTGCTGTCAGTCTTGCAAGATACTGTCACTTTTTTTCTTGTCCTCTTCTGACCTGGGATCTCTACAAGGCATGTGGAAGAGCTCACACCTGTCCACAAGATATGTGCAGCACACCTGCCCCCCTCACAGCCATACACAGCATGTCATCCCTGTGAGGTGCCACAAAATGTGCTCACCTGGAGAACCTCTGGGGGCCAATTAGCTCCAGCAAAGCATGGTGCTAATGGGACTTGCCCTCCTAATTTTATTTCTTGAAACTCAGTGCACTCAGCTGTCTAAACCTACTCAAAGCCAGCTCAGGTGCCTATAACAAGTCACTCCATCCAGGTGCAGCTCCAGAGCTCATCCAACAGGCAGCTGTTTCACAGTGAGAACATCAGGCCGCCATGAGTGCCAGAACAGACCCATGGCAAGGAACAGCCCTGCAGCTGCTGCCTGCTGTGCCTGTGTCAAAAGGCAGCACCTGTGCCAGGGAGAAGGTCAGGGTAGGTCAGCTGAAGTACTGTGGAGGAGCAAGGGCTGCTAACATAAGCTGGAGTCACTGTGGGTGATGTCCATGTACCCAGTGTACACCCCACTGCTCCCAGCATTCACTCAGCATTTCAGCAGAGCTTGAAACTGTGCTCCAGCTCATGAAAATGCTTCCAAAACCAGGACCATCTAGTGAAAGCTCACTACCATAATCTTAATAGAGATAAGTGTTACAAATAAACTGTTCACTGGCAGAATCTGGCCAAAGCACAACTTGGACAACTTACCTACTGTGAAAAAAAATGGACAGAAGAGGACTTTGTGAGCTTTACAGCTGAAATCTACTCTTTGACCATTCAAGATACTCTTCCCCAACTACTTTGATCAGAAAAGTTTGCTTTCTGTAAAAACAGGTCAGTAACTTTTGTTTCCTCTGAACCCTTCAGGATAAAATCTTCTTGTAAGAATTGGAAGGCCAATGTCCTGTTCTCAGTATGGTATTTTGGGATACGTTTTGGAGCTGACTGTCAGTGCAGATCTTGAACCTCCCAGCCTTTGGGTTTTTTATGTTTGGAGTGTGAGTCAGTCCCATCTACAGTGAAAGGAAGTCCAGCTATGAAGTTTGATGCAGATATGGAGTCATGGGTGGATCAAGACAATCCAGCAGTATGATGAGCTTTTAGAGATAGATTTTAGTTGCTTCACATCACAAAACTGAGAATTTTCAGCTCAAAACCCTCCAAAGTATTTTAGGTACCTATCAGTGACAATTTCCATAGTACTCTTTTGTGAAAAAGAAAGGTTTAGTGATGTTCATTGAGAAAAGCTGGCTCAGGGGAAATCTCATCACTGAATATATAAATACCTGATAGCAGGGTACAAAGAGGGTTGAGCCAGCCTCTTCTCAGCGCAGTCCAGTGATAGGACCAGGGATGTTGACACAAACTGAAACACTTGAGATTCCCTCTGAACTTTGGGAAGCACTTTCTTACTGGGGGGTAGCAGAACATGGGAATGGTGAATTTGTGGTGTGTCCAGCCTCAGAGATATTCAAAAGCCATCTGGACATGCTTCTGGGCAACTGGCTCTAGGTGGTCCTACATGAGCAGATGGGTTGGACCAGATGACCTCTAGAGGTCCCTTCCAACCTCAACCACTCTGATTCTATGAAGAGTTATAGCCTGGAAAATAAAATTCACCTGAGGCATGAAATAGAGCAGGATCAGATGCTCACACAGTGAAAGTGCTCAAAATAAACCCAGATAAACTCAAAACAGCCCAATCGCTGCATAGACACAGACATGGGAAAAGCACATATCCATTGAGAGAAAAGCAGCAGCACCATGACTGCAAATGAAAACTGAGGGTTGTTGGTATGCAGAGGTTCACCCCCACCACCACCGCACCACCACCACACTCCCCGGTTCTGCTGGCTCAAAGCGGGCAGGTACAGGTCAAAAATCATCTATCCCGTCCCTGGCCAGGCAACTTCGGAGCCCGGTGGCTGCAGGCAGAGAGCGCAGCACTAGAGGGCACCAGCAGGATGCGGCCGCTCCCGGCTGCTGGAGCTCACCAACCTGCTCCGCTGAGGATTCAGCACTTCTCTTTTCCCCTCTTTTATTTTTTTATTTCTTAAAAAAAAAAAAAAAAAAAAAAAAAAAAAAAAAAANAAAAAAAAAAAAAAAAAAAAAAAAAAAAAAAAAGGAAAAAAAAAACAAAAAAAAAAAAAATTAACCCACTACTGGAAAGCAACACACTCCTCTCTCTGCGCAGTCGCGAGGAACTTTCTGTTAAAGAGAAAAGTTGGGTGCTAAGACCTTGACAGATTTTTTGCAAGTCTTCACAGCTCTGCGGAGTGGCACAAAATACCCCAGGCACAGACATGACAGGGACTTCAGACAGCCTGGGCAGCATGGCTTCCTTACAAGTAGGAAAACTGCTTATGTAGCAAAATTTGAAATTTGTTATATTTGGAACTTTATGTAAGGAAATGCAACCAAGGAAACAAAGGAGGATAAAAGATGGAACTCTGTTAGCCAGGCTCCCTGTTTCCCCCCTCTGCTCCTGGAGGATTCTTCAGCATCTGCAGCAGGTGCTGCTCTGACACCCTCGGGATCCAGGGCCATCGCCCTGCAATAGCACTGGCCGTTCCACCATACCCACACACAGGCAGCGGGACTGTTCACCCCAGAAAGTCCTGTGCCAGCAGGGACTCAGCTCCCCACAGGGACCTCCTGAACTGTCACCTGCCTGAGGCAGCTGCTCACCACTCCAGGTTCATCCCAGAGGTCACCTCAGCCAGCACGAAACATCCCGGATTTGTCATTGTCAGCCAACATACAACCCCAGCCAAACCACCCTCACCAGGCTGCTTCCACTCCTCTGCAGGCATCACCTGCTCTGTCAGGTCTCATCTTTTCTTTCTCTGCACATTTGCACTCTGGGGGTGTACCAGCACCAGGAAAACCATCTCCCCTGTCCCGACAGGAAGGCAGGAGAGCTGCACTGGCAGCCAGAGCTGTTCCCCACCTCCCTGTCACCTCCAGCCTCCACCTTCGGGGACCAGGAGCGGGTTTATGTGCTTGCTGCTAGGCCTGGGCTGAGCAGAGACTGCCAATTGTACTGCACTGTACTTAATTATGTAGTAGTTTTATGAGGTGGACTGCAGCACACAGGGGACCAACGTGAGACCAGCAGATTTATTGCACTTTAACTTTGAGCTGACAGTATAACAGGCTCTAAGAGGTAAGTACTCAGTGCTTTATTCACTGATCTTTTGCCCTCTCCCTACATTTTCATCCAACATTCTGGAACCTGTCTGGGATGATGGGAAGGATTTGGAATAGTGAATAAAAGAAGAGAAAGGTAGGCAAACAGGCAGAGATAGAGAGCCAAAATATAGGAGAGGGATGAAAAAGGAGGAGGAGAGGCAGCTTTTTGCACAAGCCAAGTGCTCCAGGCCCTAAGTTACCATGTTATTTTCTTTGCCATGAAATCACAAACCGGCCTTGTCAGCAAAGGCAATTCCCCTGAAGATGCTAATGGCTGCAGCCCTGGTGGGACTCCTAGTTCAGTACCCATTTCTTAACAGCAACACTTATATTTTAACAAAATTACAAGAGTAATATCTTCAGGGTTTTCAATTAGGAACAGCCCCTTGTCACCTCCATTCCAATGAGAAGTGGCTGAAGGAGTTACTTCCACAGGACATTTTCACCGGCATCCTTTGACGACACGGACTGGATTTAGCCACACGTGCTCAGGGCTTGAGGAAAAGAAATACTGCCTGGTTTTGGAACGTGGTTGGCTATATGCACCAGGAGAATGGAAAAACCATCACACTTTTTTTTTTTTTTTTTATCTGCACTTGTTCAATATTTAAAATATTACTTTGAATTTGTACAGATTTTCAGTTATTGGACCACTTGGGTTTTTAAACCTCACTGACTCTCAGCCAGACTGCCTCCGTCTACATTGAAAGGAGCCATTCTTCTTCTTCTTCTCTTTTTTTTTTTTTTTTTTTCCTTCAGTGAAACTGGAGCCTTTCCTTTCCCGTAACTTTCAGCTGGCTGAGCCATTCCTAGATCTCTGCATTTTTCACTTTCCAGCCTGACCCCCAGGACTTTGGGAGACGCGTAAGAGAAGTTATGTGACACATTGGCTGCAGTGAAAAGCTGTGCAGCTGAAGGGAAAATGCTACAGATGTCAAAATAAAAGAAAACAAAATTTTACATCTACAAGGAAAAAGCAGGGTGAAAATATTCTGTGAGGAATGGTAGTAGCTACAAGCTAGTGGAAAAGCACAGAAACATAGCAAAGTTGTACTGTGTAAGAAATAAAGTGCATGTACAATCTTTCATTATACTTGCTTTTTCTAGAAGACGACTAGGAACTGTATTTTACCTGTTGCAAATACAATTATAAAGAAATAATTGCATTACTAGAAAATAATCTAGTTGGGTAAAAATTGTAATTTTAAACTAGTTCAAATTAACAGATGTAAATTGTAACAGGCACTTTATAAGGAGCAGCACATTTTGCTTGGAAAAGTAAATATATGCCATTATAGCAGTGGGGATAAAATTATTAGACTGCTTAGAGGGCTTAAAAACAGTCCCAGAGCATGCCATCAAATACAAGATCACACAAACCATCAAAATTTTCTTGACTCTTAATGTTTGAGACAGTTTATTAAAATCCCTGGGATGTCTTATGATTTTTAGTACTGATTAATTGCAAAAATACTATCAAAAAAGGAGCTCTTAATTCATATGTTGCTATGCAGAAGAGATTCACAAAATTAATTTCTCAACCAAACATGGTTAAAAATTTGTCTTGAGCCCTACACAGTCCAAATGTGGAAACTCACATTTTTCTCTATCCGTTTCAAAGAGCAAATATTCTTAGATGCTGTTTCATCTAGAATAAGGATAAATCTCTCCATTGCACCAGCTTAATTAAGAGATAGATATAGTACTGGAATTCTCTTTAATGGAAAAGAGTTTTGAAGCACTTCTCCAGTAAAACACCAGTACACCATCCTGTTATTTTATTTCTGGGATTACCTGGGATCATTACAGACCTCATCACAAGAGCAAAAGAGGTATTTTGAGGTTACAGAGAACTGTTGGTCATTATTGCCAGGATATTTATACTGTAATGTGTTTGGGCCTGGAGCTGCCTCTCACCATGTATTTATATCATTTATAGCCCAAAATAACCTTGATTTGTGTGGGGCACCTGGCTGGTATAGGAATATGAATGATGAATAGTAAAAGAAACTGAATTCCTTGGCAGGTGATCCTATGTCTCTGTAAGGGTTTATAAGAAAGCATTTAATACTCTGCTGCCTCATCTGACATGATTTCCCCCCCACCACCCCAGATCTGATAATATTGAAATATAGGAAGGAAAAAGAAGAAAAAAAAAGAAATTTAAATTCTTTACATTAGTTATATAAGGATTTGGTAAACAAGATAGCTTTCAGTCTTTCCAGGATTCCTATTTTATTCAACCTTGCACAGATCACAGTGACAGACACAGCTTCAAAGGAAAAAAATTTAAGACAGAGATGACTGTAAGAATCAAACAGAAAAAACCAGTTTTAACCGAAGTGCATTAACAAGATCTCACTTAACTTATCAGTATGCAACAGATGAGAAGGAGAATCTTTTAAATGGTGGTGGAAAAATCTTAAAAGTTTCCATTTCGCACCTTCACATGCGAAAAAGGTTGCGCTGCACCTTGCTGCTAGACCCTTCCGTCAATAACACGCATTAACGTCGCCGGAGCACAGAGAAGTCCTGTTGGATCAGCTCTGCATACCAACCCACGTACGTAGAGCCCCATCCCGTCATGGCTGGAAGATTCTGCCTATCCATCAGTGGCTAGGAAATGTGAGATAAGCGGACAAAGGAAAACGCCAAGGCACGATTAGGTAATCTCTTTCCTTTACGAAATGGTTTCTCATACTGGGAAGATGAATGGGACTCCAAAAAGCACGTGCCCTCTCCTGTCAGTAGCAAAACATTTTTTTTCTTCTGAAAGCAGGCGTTCCACAGCTTTCAAATTCCTGGGCACAGAGGACATGCTTCTCATTGAGAGAATCCCGTTGATAACCATCCCCATCACCCAACAGCTACTTTGTGTCCCTCCTACGCTCGTCTGCCACAGTGACATGTTGTTTCTCATCTTCCACTTGTCCTGTTGCACTCACCGGGGCATTTGTGAACAATTTGGATCTGCATCTCAATGGTATCTTTCAGCACCACCTGTAAAAATTAAATGGATGAATCATGCACGCAGGCTGTGAATAAGGCATGGGTGCCTGTGACTCCCTGGTAATTTTACAACCTGTTTTCCAGTTTCAGCCAAGTTTGAAAGAGGGGCAAACACCTCCCGGGACACAGAGTTCTCACAAGTTCTGGAAAACAGACATCCACATAGAAAAAATTGGCAATGTAACTGCAGGAAAGGCAGCAGGACCAGCTCTGCTCTCACAAGACCAGAGTACACCCTACAGACACAAGGAAACCTCGTTTCACTGGCTCCTCAGCTCATGGAGATACCTGATTCAATGGCAAAATGTGTCCCTGCATGAGTGGTGGCAGGTGTGCCCTGTGCTTTCTTTCCTACATGTGCATGACCAGCGGGGTCAGGCTCACACTTTCCATTCCCAGAGGAACCCTACCCAGTTCAGGGGTGGAAAATGTGAAAGTATCAGGTGCTGCTAAAGGGAATCATTACCTGCCTATTGATGTGATTTAGAGGAAGCTCAAGGTGAAACTAGATATGCATCCCTTCCTCCTCCTATCCCCATGTAACCTGACTTGTGCTGCTGCCCAACCTAGCCCACCAGGACTTGAAATTTAAGTTGTTCCTAAGTCCCACATTCGCTGCACCATAACCAGGTCCCAAAGCTCCATCTGAACACAAAGCCATCTTAAATGGGCTAAGAAATAGAAAATGTTTCTGTAACTATCAGTTAAATCCAGGCCCATCCAGAGGAATTCAGTAAACATCTCTGGTAGGAAGAAAACAGAGCAGACACCCAACAGACAAAGTTCTCTGAGAGAAGGATACAGAGCTCTGCGCAAGCACCACATGGAACAGAGCATCAATGTGCAAGTCTGTCAGTGACATCCTGCAATTCTACATGCACATGGATACACCTGAGAGTCTACCTGGAAAAGAAACACAAATATGTGGATTGTCACTCACAAATTCAGCCTTTCAGAGGTCACATCTTTTCTCAGAGGCTCATCCTCCCCACTTTTCTCAGGACTGTTTTTAATATACTTCACTTAATAGAACTTTGTTTCTTATGCCCGTGGTCCTGAGAAGCTCTCTCCTGTTTTTCTGCCAGAGAAATGCAAATCTCTGCTAGTGGACAAAACATCCATTAGCAAAACTCCTCTGCACATGGAAACCAACTCATCCCTTTATTTTGGACAGTACCTGTTTTTGGGAAGGGGATGGATATTATTTCAGCCAGTTCATTTTGTAATGGAGTCTAACTCATTCGGGTTTTTGCTTTTTTAAAGATCTGTGGAGAAGTGATCAGGCCTGAGCCACAAGACCACATTGTGTGTTCCCTTTGCAAATACCCAGCTTCACAGCTGTCAGCTAATTGTATGTGCAGAATAAGTGGGGTTTGTATTTAGCCGTGGTATAGAGAAATAGGTAATCTACACAACTACACTCTTTTTCTCCCAAACTGCCCAGAGTTTTTCTACCTCCCCGGCAATGACTCTGTGATTGCACAGAAGGCAAGTACATGGAACAAAACATAATTCACGTGTTGTGCAAACCTCTGTGACTGTGAGTATCACCTCTACCATGCACCTATACCACAAGAAGAACAGATCTCTGGGTATTCACCTTCAAACCCACAAATTTTTCATCCTTTACCTAAAGGGGAATCTCTGCTAGTTGTACCAGTTGTGTGGCTAAGCCAGTGACCAGAGACAGATGCAGATGGAAGCAGGTCTGACATTCCACCAAACAGGAGGCAGCAGTGACCTATGTACCCTTGTCAATACATTTCATAAGAAATGCAAGTTGTTTCAGCCAAATACGACTCCTTTGATACTTTCCTGTTTAATTTAATACAGGCTTTTAGTATCCAAAGAACCCTAGTGCTTTGAAAGGAGGAAACTTGGTCAAAGACTTCGGCAGTCAGCCCACAGCTGGCAAGCAGAGTTCAGGGGTCTAAAACACAACTGCTCACTGGGTTTGCACTCACAGACAATGGAGCTTTTAAAATTAAGGCTTGTATACACAGGCAAATTTATCAGCCTGATTACACTGGCATAATTAGGCCGATAAATTTCCCTGTGTAGACAAGTCCTGAGACTCCCAAACTCATAACTAGGCAGGGCTTTCAGAGAGAGAGAGGGAGGGAAAGAAAAGAAGGAAAATTAGCAACTCCTGAAATATCTGAGGAATAGTTTTTTTATCGGTCTGGCCTCTCATTTTTCTTTCTTAAGATTTCTTTTTTTCCCTACAAATGAAGGTGTATTTAATTTCTAAATTAAGATTTGGATGAGACATTGGAACACTTGTTTTTAGACAAATTAGAAACAACAATCATCAACATTCCCTCGACAGAGAGGCATCTGTCTCCAGTGTCAGACAAACCCATGGTCATTGACAGAGCCTTGTCAGGCAGGCCAGTCTCAGAATTCCAGTTTAGAGCCTGGCTGGTGTGGCTTGCTCATTTTTTAGGACCATGCATCTGACATGAGACTCTCAGACACCCACAAGCATAGTGAGAAGCCCGTCCTGTGGCGAACAGCAGTCCAGCGACACACCAGGAGCACATCCGTTAGCTTTCTTCCTTTCCATCCCTCCCTCACCAATCTTTTCACACCAGAGTAACACATAACTCCCTTTTCAAACTGCCAACTCCACACTGAAATAGATCAAACCTGAACTGGAAACAGCCCAAGACACTTGACCAGGATAAAACCCCTCTGGTGTCTTTGTGGATGGGAAGAGTCTATCATCCCAGGTACCTTCCGCACGTCTTCACTCTGCCTCACTGTCCTGGTGCCCTGAAGCACTACTCCTGTAACAATAAGGGTCATGTCAGCGGAAAGAGTCATGGCAGGACAGCCACACTGGGCCTAGCCTCAAGACTCTTCCTAATGGAGAATGCTGTCTGTGCTCTCCTGGCTTCCCACAGGGTGTGATCCCACCCTTGTACTGCTAATATGAAGTGACAAGGGCTTCATAAGCTATGCCAACACAGCTGTTACCAAGCTTCATCTACAAGGGCTGACTTCAGATTCTCATAATCTCCTTCAAAATAAGCCCTCAATGGACTTGGAAGATTCAGCCTTCAACTTCAGCTACTTCCCCATCCCAAACTTTTATCTCCTACCTATCACCAACCTCCATCTTTTTCCATACCCCTCCTCGTCAGAAACACAGTTCTGTGCCTTGACAGAGGCAAAGGCTCTCTTGATAACCTGGCATTGCTCCCAGTCTCTCCCTCCCTTTTACACACTGCTATCAACATAACACCGAGCAGCTCGAAGGAGAAGGGGAGCCCCCATCATGTTGGGCGCTGCACATGCAGGCGCTACAAGAGAGTCTTGTCTTCTTGATCCTACAACCAAAACAAATAAGGCCAAAAGAAATGTTCTTCCCTTTTTACAGATGGGAAACCAGGACCAAAGATATTAAATGTCTAGCCCTAGGAAGCCTGCAGCCAAGGCAGGAACTGACCCCCTGTTTCCTGAGAGCCAGCATTCGGTGTCTAATCGCACATGATCAGTCTTTCCTCTCTACCTCCCTGTAGGCATGAGGAATTTTTCTTTTGCTCTGTACTGCACACAGCCATACACACCTAGATGGGACTCCTTAATAAATAATCAGATGTGGATTCCTGCACTTCTCTTGTACTTGTCAACCCGTGCCTCCCTTATAGCACAGGAATTAGTCTTTCCTTCCTGTATTCCCAGTGTAATTATCAAACAAACTTTCCTCTGGCATAGACTTCCCACACCAAGGACACTTTAAATCTCACACATAAATCTCTTTCATTTCAGCAGGTCTCTCTCCTGGAGAACGGCATTTAATGGTGATCTTTTTTTAATCAGGTTCAGTCCCCTGTTTCCCACCCCTGTCTGGTGAAAGTGACTTTCCACTTAGAAAGGAAGTCAGTCTTTGATTTCATAAATGATTATAAGAAGATTTAACATCCTCAGGAGCACAACTATTTTGATTAGAATGTATTTTCTCCAATACCTTTTCCAGCTGTCCTACTTCTTGATGCAAACCCCAAAATACAGAAATCTTTCTGAATCCACCCGCAGACACTCCAGTGTGGAGACAAGCTGCTCACCCTCTCATCATTTGGACTCTGGCTCCGTGTAGTGCAGCAGAAAAAAGCAGGGAATTGTCAGCACACCGACTGTGTGCTGTTCTCTGCCTCAAGCCCTGGCAGGCGGTTTGCTGAGCATGGATGTGTGCGGGCTTGTTTGCTTTAGCTCGCTGACCCCCGCCTTGCTGCTGCAGCCCTGCACCTTGCTGAGAGTGCCACCACGAAGAGCAGCTTGTGTGGAAAGGCAGGAGAGCTGGACAGATGAAGGCTTCAGAGGAGCGTGCATCCACTGTCACTGTGGCAGGCAAGCTGGTGTGAGTGCAACTTTTACAGGCAGGTGTAATTTTGCAGGCAATACCCATTTGTGCACTCACTATCTGTCCCCCTTCACGCTGTGGCCAGCCGAAGGATAACATCAGATGCTGTTTGCACAGTGCCATAGCGGGCCGGAGTTTTCTGGCTTCAAAGGCAGATTTGAACTGTAAGATAATATTTTTGTGCAGTTTTGCTTTCAAAGACTTTGTACCATTTTTCCTTTCAAATACTACCCCTCTGAGGATATGTGGATATGTAAAATGAGATGGTAACCTGAGGGCCACAGTCCCAAGTTACCCTCCAGTGCTCTCAAAGGCTGTCAGAAGCTCAAAGGGTTCTCCTTAGAAAACAGTAAATGAGATTCTGGCTCAGAAAGACAAGCTAGGCAGAAATTTCCTGCCTAGGTCTCTTTAGGAGTGTTTCTGACTCTGCTACCAGGTCCAAAGAGGTGGGACCCAAAAGTGAAATTGCTTTCTGATCAAAGTCTTCAGCATTCCATCCTGCCTGTCAGCAGCTGTGCAGCTTCATTTCAGCAGCACTAGCTTTGTGAAACAGAGCACGAACTGTGCAAAGTCAACTTCACTTCTGAGGGCTTCACTCCTTTTCTTAACAGTCTTCCAGACTAAACCTATTCTCCTAGTACCAAAGACACTCTTCAGAGATCTTGATAACACAGCTCCAGTTTGCAGGTAGCACACCCACCCAGGAATATGTTGATTAAGTGCAGTTTTCCTATGCTTCAATGCCACATTCAGTACAGTCCCCCACAAACCTGGTTGGTCTTTTTGGATTTGAGGTGGTGTGCCTGGAGACTCAAACCCTTGCAAGGCTTAGTTTTCCATAACATCAGCAGCAGCCACGTCAGCACCTGTGGCAGTTGTTGTTTTAGGATGCAGAAATAAACTTCCCCATCCTACACAAATGCTTGGATGTTGAGGCCAGAGGGACTTACTGAGATCATTTTGTCTGGCATCTAGAGCAACATGGACTATAAGCTAAGTAATTCTTATTTGAAGTTCCATTGCTGTTGTTGAACAACAACCACGATAAACATGCAATCGTGCAAAATCTACCACAATCCCTAATAAGCTGTTCCAATGGCAGATCACCCTCACTGTTAAAAATGTGGACGTGGTTTTCAGTCTGAAGGTGCTTAGCCCCAACTCCTGGCCAACAACATATCGTTGTTACAAGTCTACTGAACTGCAGAACCCTTCCTATTGCATCGCTGATCCTACTGAGGTATCTTTAACTTGTGTCAAGGGACTGGTTTGAAAGTTAAATAAGTAGAACTCCCCTCCCATCTTTTGCTGTCACGAGGGATTTTTTTTGGTTTGTTTCTTTTCACTCAGTTGCTTTTGTAACTTTCCTCTGAACCTTCTCAAATTTTTTAATATCCCCCTTGAAACCAGTTGTGAAGCTTTCTGAAATGTAAGTGGCTCTCTCAACATTCACAGAGCTAAACTACCTCCTTAGGCTTTGTTCCAAAAATTTCCAAATGCATTCATGAAGTCCTTCCAGGCTGTATTTTAACCAGCCCTGAAAGCTACAACAGCATTTCCAAATCTCTGAGACCAAAGTCATATTAAGTGACATTAAGATGAAGCAACAAGCCCTTGAGCCCCCACATCAGAAAATTTAGAAAGAAGCAATCTCACAGCAGGAACAGTGAGGGAGCAGAATGATCTGTCATCTTCTCCCATTTCTATGTGTGGGCAAGGGCTTTATAGTTACTGTCTGCTCATTCATGCTGATGGCTGCAAGTTTGCAGGGGCTTTACTGTTAATGTTTTAGACTTTTGGGCCATTTCTTTTTGTCTGCCACTTTTAGGGCCTGAGGAGATACAACATGTTCCAGACCAGCTTTCTTTTTTAATCAAAAAGCAAGCAAGTCTGCAAACACATAGGTTGTTCATGCCTAAAACACTGACCCAGACAAGCAGAGTCAGCAGAAATGGCAGCTACATTTGCAGCTGCAATACCCTTGGAGTGACACATTAAAGAAAGACCAGCACTTTTCTAAAACCAGGCATCTAAATCCTATGTTTTCCAGTGGAAACAGGTGATCTTGTCTCAGCTTATTTTGTGGCAGAGCCTTATAGACATACAACTAGCAATACAACCCAACGTTCTGCTTTGAATGTCAGGATTGTGGTCCAGAACTCAAAGAGTTTTTCCCCTCTTTCCCCCTAATAAATGTTTCTGTATTGTAGCAGCACTTCCACCTGGTGCAGTCAATCCCTACATGCAACTTCATAGCCTGCAATGGTGCAACTAAAAACCCTGCCATGGCTGCCTCTTAAGATGAAGATCTGTGCTGGTCTGGCTGCATGGGACATCTTTGCTTAAGGAAGGAAGAAGAGAAGATCACCACCACGCCCCAAACCCAGTCTTTCCCCATACACAGTGCCACTGCTCTCTGAGTATTAATAAACCAGGTGTTGAAAGCGAGGCTCAGCCTGAGGCATGCTCAGTGCTACACTTGTCGCTTGACCCACCTCCTCATCCTAGAGATTAATTAGGCCTGGCCCCTCCCTGCTAAATTGCCTCTCAGGCACATTGCTCAGTCTTCCTCCTCTTGCCTCTGGCATATTCACTCACTAACTTTTTATTTCAATATTCATGTTTTCCAGTTTGTAAGGCCCTCCACTCATTTTCAGTAGGCTGCCCCAAGAACTCTGTTCCAGTAATGGGACGTGGGGGAGGAAAAATGTCTGGAACGTGGGAGGATGAGCACAGCTGGGTTGGGATGGGGAGCTTCCAATCTCCTCGCTCTTTGCTCTCCAAATCTTCCCCATTATCCTGTCCTGGCTGAAATGCACTAGCTGGTCTGAGAGACAGCATCACTTCTCACCTCCTGCAGATGCTCTCTCACCCCTGGGTGCTCATTTGAGAGATGCAAGTTCAGAGGTTCTCCAGCAGTGGTAGTGCCTGCAGCCAGCTGTCCCCTAACCTTGTCTGGAGCTTATATCTAGGGACATGGCTGTGATATTTGGCTGCAGGAAAGGTCTCCAGGCTCTAAATCCTGCCTGGGGAAAGAGGATGATCTGAGGAATAAACCTTCCCCATATTTTACCAGCTAGCTGGCATAGTGGCATGGCATAACTGCTGCCATTCCTTGCCTTAAATGCCTTATTCTTTCTGTGTATCACCTATGAAGTTCAGACACCTCACCCAGACCTGAGGATCATACTTTCAGCTTGGCACACCCTTGGCTAAGTTTAAATTTTTGCTCCATCCCTGTTCATTTATGCCATCTGGAAAGACTAGAAGCTGTTTGGGCCAATGCCTGCCTTTTGCTACATGTGTAGAGCAAGAAGCTCAGCTGAACCTTAATTGAGATCTCTGGATGCTGTTGTAATACAAAAAGTAAATATTAATTAGTAGGATCAGCAGATCCAGTACCAGACATACTGCAAGTCACGCCCCCACTATATTTATACATGCTGATATGTGAATGTGCCTGCAATGGTTAATACCCCCAAATATTTGTCTGTACACTGTGTTTTTCAGGTAATATCCATTCCTTTCATAATCATGCGTCACTTAATATCCTGACTAAGACAAAACATTCTGTAACACAGTAGCACGTGTTTGGGCAGAATAATGAAATTATCTTTGAAATGTAGCACAGATGGAAAGATCAGATGAGGAGCCTCCTTTCCATTTCTCTAAATTTCTACTGTGGCTACTGTGTTTTAATATTCTAAGCCATCAACGAGTTCATTCTTCATGCCTGTGATGAACTAAGTTATGTTCGCTGCTATCTGATTCTTGTGTGTGAGTTGCACATTCCAAAGAAAATCCATAATGGAAAACATAATTGCGGTAACAAGCACCCTACAGGGATGCAAAATTCCTCCAGAGGATCATCGGGGGTTAATTGGGCTCTTCTTTGCACAGTTCCACAGAGCCATTGCTATTCATATGGACTGAGCACAAGAGGGAAAGCAATAAAATTACCAGCTAAAGCCCAGGTTCCTGCCTGTTCAGTATGCCATACTAACTCGTAAGACAGAGCTCTGATTGTATGGCTGAGCCAAACAGGACGGCTGTTTTTAACACCCTTCTAACTTATGGTAACCATTAACTACAACCTGACTTCCCATTACAACATACCACTGTGAACACCTATTAGCAGCTAATTGAATCATCTAAAAATGGTCATAATTCAAAACTGTGTTTGTGTTTTCGTAATGTTTCTCACAGCTTTTGCTGTAGTACAGGAGAATATGCAAATCAAGGCTCTGTTTTAAATCTCATGCTAAGATGGAAGTTTAAATGGAAATCTAATGGAGTGACAAAGTGGAATAAAGCCATATTGTATTTTTGATGTTACCCATGAGACATGATAGGAGAAACTAATAACAAGGCTCCCTATCTCTAAACGTTTTCCAGCTGTGAGGCACTAAAGAGCTAGAAGACCTCTCTGAGTCAACACCAACAAATACATACACTCACATAATAATTTTCTGCAATTTCTATTCACAATTTCAAGCTGTACATCATTTTTCATTCTCCCTTTTATTTAAAGAAATAGAAATATTTCCTCTAAGAAGCATCATGGGTTGTTTTCCAACCCACTATATCCTGAAGCCTTTAATTTTGTTGTAGTTCTTTAAACACTATTATGTTTTTATTATATTATGAAAGGCAACAAAGCACTTGTTTGAGCAGTGCAAACAAGTGTTTGACAGTGTTATTGACAGGTTTGCACATATTTGCTGCCACGGATTTTTAATTTGACTTTCAGCCCTACTTTATTAAGAGTTCTCATTAAACCCACGAAGAAGTGGTTAGGTGCTATTTTGTGTAGAAATATGGCTACTTCAGATTAGCATAAATTATCCTAAACAGGCAAATAACTTCAAACAGTTAACTTAAACTGAAAGCAGAATATATTTCACCAATTTCTAAGAGAACTGTTGAGAGCAGATGAAAAAGATAATACACCTCAGACAGAGGTTACTGTGTCTCCAGGGAAAAGACCTGCTCTCTTTTACTGAGTTATGGAATCATGGTGCTTTCAGGCCCTTGCAATGCAAACTCAGGTGCAATCACTTAAAGCTCACTCAAGGTGTCATTGAGGTTTGCATCAGTTAAATAAATCCAAACTCGGTGGGAGGACGGCGGAGGAGGAAGGGATTTAGGCAAAACTATGGCAGCTCCCTCCTACGATGGAGCACCCAGCCACAATCAAGTCTGTCTAATGTAGATATCTGTTTGCACAAAGAGTGAATGTCCTCAATATATGCGTGGAGCATTAAACCTGTCCCAGCACACCCTTTTTACACATGACCCACTGGTCAGCCCAGAAAAGGGCTGCTCAGATCTGCAGATTGGCCTCATTGCGGGACACACCTGGCATGAGGTGTGACCCACAATCTGCATTCACTCTGCTGGCTCACACATCACGTTCTTTTCATGTCTATTAGATGGGTCAGATGCTTAAGTCTTGCATCAGCCTCTGATGCAAACTTTTGCCTTCTTGGAATAGCCATCAATTTTCAACCAAAGAAGTTGTTTTAAATCACCTGCCATTTGTCAGACTGTTTCCCACCACTTGGCAGAAAACATTCTGATGGAGAGGGAATGGTGGATTGTCTCTCCAGTGAATGTACAAGAATTATGTGTTTTACATAGGAGATGGGAATTCTTTCCCGCAGACACACATGTGCAGCCCTGCTGGCTTTCTTGGAAGCTGCATACATACTTCAGAGCAAACAACCCACATTACTTCTCACATGCTCAGAGATTGTGCTAGGTTACTCCAGCAAGATTATATAGTGCGACAAAAATAAGCAACTGAACCCTTAATTAGGCAATTCAAACAACAGTATCTTGAATATCCAGCCCCCAGACCTTTGTTTCAGTCCTCACTTCCACTATTATAAAATCTGCATCTGTTAAAAACCACCAGAATTTGCTGGAGCAAGTAGCACAGGGAAGGCAGTGGCTGGGACATCTATGGCAATTGCCCTCTGGCTGCCAGATGGGCCCACAACATGTGTGTGCTTTTTACCAGTTTTGGGAAGTCCCTACTGCCCTTGTTACCACCAGAGCTCTAAGAATTTCTTCCACTAACCCAGCTGTAGGGACTTCATTTGTTTTTAAAGCAGAAGACCTTGTGCAGTTACCCTTCTTGTGCCAACAGAGTCAATGACCAAGGCACCAGTGCTGCACAGCAAAGTCATGACAGAGTTGGCAGCCCTGAGTTGTGGAGGGGCACAGCTGCCCTTTGAAGCATATTTCAAGAACCAACCTGTTTGCCATATAGAAAGGCTCCTTCCATTGTGAAAAATGTCCTCATTCCATCTCCTAAACTGTAATGAGCTACCAGGTTTCACATTTTTCATTCTAGCATAGATGGTAAAAAAACCTTCCTGAGAACAGGAAAATCAAGGGCAGAAGCAGAACATGTGCCAGCCATTCTTTCACTTGGTTCCCACTCCACAGAAGAAAGGATTTTTTTTTTTTTTTAAATTCTCAACTCTGACCTACTAAGCTTTAGGGTCATGACCCCCATTTGGGGAAATCTGCACTTTCTCCTCTTCCTCCTCCCTCTCTCTCTCTCACACATACATGCATTTACACTCCATGAAAACATTATCATAATGTCTGCTGACAAAACAATGCCTGAAGATATGTGTCAAATGCAAGAATCCAAATAACAGAGCCAACGAAACATTAATTCCAATTTCGAACATAGGTTAATACAAAAAAACCCAAAAAGCTCTACATTTTTACTACACAGGCAGTGCAGCATTACATAAATTGACTGAAAATGACTGAAAATGAAATAAAATGACAGCACCCAAGAGTAACCATTAATTCAGGGTTCTTTCCAAGTCTTCATTCATTTTTCTTCCCCTTGACTTAATACTTGTATTTTTGTTCTCTCTTTTAGATACTATCTTTGGCTATTTCTTTACCTCTCTTTTCCATATTTGCTTGACTTTCCTCTCATTTCTGTGCAGCCTAACTCTGGGCTCCCCATGGAGTTCATTCACAGTCAAATGTTTCTTAGTCAGCAAAACCTTCCACATCATCACGTTTTTCAGTGCAGTTCCTCCAGCTTTCATTATACCCTTGGGCTAATGACCATGTGATCTCCCAGTCTGGGGAAAGGAAGTTCACTCTTCCTGCCGTCCATGAGAGCTGCCTTCAAGCACCCCAGCTGGCTTTCTTGAACCCAGAATGGGAAAACTCCAGTCTAGGTTTAGTCCATGAGCAAATTTCTTTCTCCTCTCAGATGTGCCATGCTGTCCAAAATTTCTGTCCTGGGTCCATTACTAGGAAGGCCCTGGTTATAATTTGCAGAGAGCTTCTCTTCACTGGGAGATGGCAACAAATAAAGATGTACCCAGCTCAGCCCTAGTACACCCAGATATGCCATAAATCTGATGCAGAGATCCTACTTACAGATGTGTTTCACCCTTCTCTTTCTGCATCTCTATGTAGCTGCGCCTCCTACTTTGAAGAGGATCAAAATGTTAGATGGCGCCCCTGAAGAGCAATTCAAGTTCCTGAGCTGCACTTGAGGAAAAATCTCCCTGCTTGTCATGTTACTGAAATCCCCTGGCTCCATGCAAATTCTCAATTGGCTAATATTGATTCCATAATATTTACTGTTGATCACTTTCAGGTCTTGCTTCTTTCCATCACTACTGATGGTAGAAAAGCAGTATTTTTCTAGCATGTTACTATTAGTCTTCAGTGTGCTGTTGTCTATCTTCTTTTGGAATGCCTTTTACATATAATGCAATTCATATTGTTTATCGCCCCCACAACTCAAGAAACATGGTGTTTGCTAGCCCAGAAAATATCCACTGGCCCTTGAAAAGTCATGGCCACACAGCATCACACATGCTAGGAATGTATTCATGCCCATCCCAGCGGGGGCTCGCGTGCAGGTGCAAGTTATAACCTTGTTTTGGTCCTTTTCACCATAAAGCATTAAATCTCTGGATCCCTTAATACTCCCACCCAGCCTCACAGCAGGCATGTCTGAGGAGACATTAGTGTAAGCATCTTGTAGTGCTGCTGAGGTACTTAGTTAAGCATTCCCCTTTTGGGCCTCATTTTTGCTACTATGCACAATAACGCTCAAGGCTATGCAGCTGCACTCCAGTTCATGCAGGATCAGGTTCCCTGCCCTCTTTCTCCTGGCTTAGCAATTCTCTTTTTTTTGTTTTTCTTTTTACTTTTCTACCCTACACTCATACGTGAACATTTCAGAGCACAGAGCACCATTAAGCTCAAAGACAACATGCACGAGCATTTCATAGCTGTCTGCACGGCCCTTTTGCCAGCCTTTCCTTTCAAAGAGGCTGCTCCAAAAGTTGACTGGAGCCAGCGAAAATCTTCCCGTTCGCCTTGGATCAGGCCCAAAGTGAGGGACACGTTTAGATGGGAATGGAGGCACTAACGAAAGGCAGCTTTCCTGCCAGCAGGCAAACTGCAGGGAGACCTACACGGAGAAAGGAGTATTTGAGGGTCAGACTCGAGAGACGAGCCTCTGTGCGGCGGATGCTCTGCCAAGCAATCTCTGCTCTTCGTGACTTCCATTCGAGCAGCCTGTTGAGGCACTCAGCTCTGGCTTTGAACGGCGAGGTGAAGACAGAGTATGGGCACTGCCTCACTTTTTTTAATCCGCCAGATTTATTTGCTTAATTTGTTTTTGCTGTCTTGTTTATTCTGTGTATAAATCTTATTATAAAATGGCAGTGGAAAATATGTCAACTGATGATGTTTGGGAGAGTCAAAAAGAAACCCAAGTAAAAGCCTGCATTCAAATTTTGTGAATGGGCAAATGAGTATTGTTCTTCTCACTCCATTTTTTTTCTGAATGCACCAGTCAGCCCAAGAAGAGATGTCTCAGAGCAATTCTTTCCATCCCTTTACCAACAAACAGAGCAATACAAGAGTCTTCACAGTCCACCAGTTCCTACTGCCTGTTACTCAATAACTTGCAAACACACACTGTTTTAGCACCACCCAAGTCAAAACTGAGTCCTCAATCAATGCAGATTGTCCATGGCTCTCTATTTTTCATAATGCTCTTTCTTGAAAATAGCTTCACTGGACTGATTTATCTACCTTGTTTAGATGTCAGTGCTTTCTACTCACATTAACATGCAGCAAATACAAATGAACTATCTCATCCAAAAGAAAATCCAACAGATCCTTTTATCAGAGCTGTAAGATGATGTGTTTGGATAAATTGTCTAGCAGGGTCCTGACAGAGCTCTGGTTTGTTTAACATTTTCAGCTGTTATCTGGAAGCAGAAGTAGAAAAAATCATTAGTTATATTAGCAGTTGACACCCAGACTGGGGGAGACGAAAGAAAACAAGAAATTTATAGGGAAAATGGAAATCAATTGAGAAGGATTTGAGAATTAGATAAGCATTATCCAAATCATACAGATTTATAATTACATATGTCAACAAGCAGACTGGTTACTTATCACATCAGGATAACCTAATGCTACCTTGGAAGATACTTTGCATGGAATGACAATGGTAATATCCTGTACCCATAAAATAGGTTTGGCTGTTCTTTATACAGTATTTCAAATGCAGTAGGAATTCAAAGAGATGTGGACATCACAGCAGGGGAAAAACATCTACCACTGAACAGGAAAGAACACAAATGATGGAAAGACTTAAAGCGCTATTGCATGTGCATTTTGCCCCTCCAGGCTAATGAGAAGAATTGAGTTCAACTACCATGAATCTTCTGCAATGCTCTGTTCTGGTTCATTGTGTACCTAAATTATGGCTTTCTGAATGGTACATAAAGTACAGTTCACTGCAACCCAGATTAATTTACATGTGCAAAAGAAGAGGAGATATCTAGACAAAGGTAGCTGTCATGCCCGAGATAGCTCAGGAGCATCACTCCGTGGTGGAGTCCGTGTGCGTTACAGACTGGGCTGTGTATGCGCCGGAGGCAGAATTGAGCCTCCCTGCTGGAAAAGCTTTCCTCGATGCTGTGAGCTCTTGCACTGTGAGCCATTGCAAAGTCCCAGGGACCTGCAGAGGCTGGGTGAGAAGCAGTGAGCCTTGTGAGCACCGCTGCCTAGCTGGAGAGGATCTGGCATATCACAGCTGGTGCGCATGGGCAATGGATTCTGTCCCATATCCAGCTTGAAGGCCATCAGACAGACATCAAATTAATATCTGAGCCTTAAACTGCCTATGAAACTTCCTTACTCTGGCTGCAGTCTACTATTTGGCCCTGGCTCACCATCACCAGCTCATAGTCCTGTCTTCCCTGTCCTACTTTTCCAGTGTCAATGCTGCAGTGGCTCCTGTCCCACGCTCACTCCCTTTGCCTTTCGTTTCACCCTCACAGACTCCCTGCCTCTATCACAATCCCTGGGCACATCCTGATCTTTCTTCTTCTGCTCTCTGAGTCTGCAGGACAAAAGTAATTACAAGGTCTCCTTTTTTCCAAAACACTCCTGGATCCCTGTCCCAGACATTCACTTCACAATCAACCAAGCACTCCTGGAAACCATCACACCTCTGCATACTACAGGGGTTTTTATCTTGCAGCCCTAAAGATACTCTCAACAGTTAACATAGCAATACAAATCTACGTTATGATGAATGTACAAAACTCATGTCAAAATCTCAGAATGCTGCCATGTGGGTCAAGGCATGATTAGAGTGCCTCAGCACATTTTGGACAGAAGTCTTGAGCTTAACCTCCCCAGGTGGATATTCTCCACAAGCCATCCCGAGCTGCTTAAGCAGAGATGACACAGTCACACCTCCAACTTGGTGCCATGGGCAGAGTATTCCATGCCTGTAGAACAGCCACTGGGAATGAGATGGTACCATGGAAAACTCGCTTGTGCTTTTCCCATCTCATAGTTCAGTAGATCATTTAGGATTTGTACTCATTTGCAAGGGTCTTAGGCTGGCAAGGGCCAGCTGAACACACTGGGCCTTTGGACACCTCCACCCTCGCCCTGCTATTGTGTTCCCAAGAAGCACCTCAGCAGGATTTTCCCCTCTTGTCTCATTTCTCCCTCCTCCAAGGTAAGAAAGCACGAATGTCCAGGAGCTTTTACTGAGGGACCTGCACAGGCCATTGAATAGCTAGCATGCTCCATGCTGAACTCCAGTGTGGCCCACATACACCCCATGTTGGGTTATAGTCAGGCTGTGTCCATAACAGTGAACTTGGCATTGGGACCAGCTGGAGGGAGGCCAGAGAGCTGTGGGCTAGTGAATGACCCTCATAAATAAGGTGGCAGCCAGCAAACCATCTACTGGGTATGGTGCCTGGCACACTCCTATTGCCAGACCAGACCCACAAATTGTTCAGACAGAGTATCAGCTGCAATGGGCCATGCTCATGCCAGAGAATGTGCTAGCAGTGTGCTAGCAAGGACTGTCATCTTCCAGGGACAAAGAAGGCTGCCAGGCCTTCTTGGATACACTAGCATGGACTGAGTCCCAGCATCTGACTTTTGTCCCTCTGAATAATGATACAACAGCATCCTAGAATGTGGCAACCACAGAACTAGAAAAGATTTGGGCTGCATCCTCTCCCTGGGAAGGTGGGAAGGTATATACTGAGTATTTCCTTCCCACTTGACCTCCCCAAGGTGAGATGAAATCCATCAGCACTTTTACCTTCATCCAATCTGCTTGGGATAGGTATGAAAATATACTTGATTACTTTCTTCAGTAAAATTTATTCATTTTTAAGGTTACTTTTGGAATTTGTTCAGATTCTTCAAGACTGTTTCACCCACACATCTTTTTCAGTGTAAATATGTTTTTACTAACATACTTTAGCAAATGACACTCAGAATTTTCTTCCCTGACACCACTGAAGTTTAGAAGCAGCTGAATGCAGCTTTGGATATATATATGTTAGGGACAAAAAGCTTCCCTCTCAGGCCTGCAGAGTTACACATGGAACAAAATATATGGCTGATAGAAATACCTCACTTTGTTGCAATTAATGAGTGATTCACTCAAAAGCAGAGTTGTCTACCTGCATAAGACTAGTGTCACAAGAGGAGCAGAAGGATTCAAAACTGAGTCTGACTTTACAGCCATTCTGGCCAAATGTCCTCTTCCAGCCCCAACTGTGCCATCCACAAAAGCTGCAATCTCCACTCCCCTTACCAACGTGTCACTGCTACCAGCCACAGCTCTTTTAGTTCAAGAGAGTCCTCAGGCATCCTTAGCACATTGCACCCAAGTAGCTCAAATGATTTAAGTTACAGGGTTTTTCTAAACCAGCTCGTTTGACTGAAATCGTTCAAGAAGCTTTTATTTCAGCAAATCTTCTGGGAGATTGAGAGGGACATTCAGAATCTGCAGTTGAAAATTGCAACATCTCCCATAGATGTAGTTCTTTGGTCAGCATCTGAGTTATTAACACAGTATGTCCCCAGCTGGAGGACAGCTTTCCTGGGGCACCACCTCTTGCACCTTCCCACCACACGTGGGTGGAGGTTGCAAGGAGAGGAAGTGCAGGGCAGGCAACTATGCCTGATCTCTGTTGCTCTCACACATCTCCTTTGCCACTTTCTGGAGCCTCTTGCAGCTTTTTAGAGAGGCTGCTAACCTTACCTCCCACTACTGAGCCTCCTCAGGCCACTGCAGCTGCTCCCAAAGGCGCTGAGGCTGTGAAGGATGTGGGAAGGACAAGAGCAGACCCCAGAAAAGCACAGCTCATCCTTTTCCTTCCTCCCCTTTCCTGCCCAGGAGTGGCAGCACTTGGCAGCACAAATAACACTGTCCTGACCTGCTCATTTCTGAAGTTGGAGTAGCGTCTCAGGCAGTGGCAATGACTGAAGAAAAGGCTTTAAGACAGAGGGGGGAGGAGAAAAACGTACCTGGGATCTGTTACTTTCCTCTTCCAACTCAGACTGTCCTCAGGTTGCTCACAGCAGTCCTGGCATCTGCTGAGCCTAGCAGGGAAAGTGAGGCACACAGAGGCCATGGCAATGGGGGCAAGGAACAAAAACTCTTTTAAGAGACCCAAAGAAAGGGGAAACAAGAAGGTGAGCAAGCCTGAGACCTCAAAGCAGCACCTTACACATCTGTCTTCTTCCCCATTCATTTCTAAACATCGTCCTTGCGCTGAGCTCACCCCTCAGAGAGGGAATTGGCTGAGGTAAGTGTGAACTGAAGTGCCCATGCTACAGCTGGGGCTCTACGACTTGTTTCCCCCTGCAGTTTATCTACGCACTCACTGCTTTGCCACTTATTGCACCACTTACAGTTCAGGATATCTCTATCACTGTCCTAGCTTATAAGCTCAGGAAAGCAGTTGCTGTGCTGCCAGGACCCTATTTGCTTGCCTTCATCTACCACTACTTCCAATACAACTGGCATGAATTAATAAAGAGAAATGCCACCATACTCCTAGTCACTGATATCCTCCTTTCCTGCTGAAGATCACTGTACAACTTTGGGTGATAGAAGACATTTTGGTATCTGAAACAGTCATATTCATCTGTATTTCAGACTAACATGACATCAGTGAAATCACAGCCCAGACTGCAAGGTTTGGGTTTGTCTGCTTGCTGCTGGCAACAGGATCAGTGAGTAGTTACCTAACCATGGGCCAAACGCTGCATTGCTCAGGCACAGAAATGGGTTTTCAAAGTGCCTGGGGAACTTGAGTTCCCAATGAAAATAGCACTTGTACCCACAGCCTCACAGACTCACTCAGAGTTGTCTTTGGCTTCAACAGCAGATAGGGACAGAAAGGCCTTGAGTTCTCTTACTCATGTGTCTGTCCTGCCCCATAGACAGTTTAATGAAGGAAAAAGTCACCCATGCTAACATGCTAACATGCAACCAAAAGCAGACAATACTTTATAACCACAGACTAGTCACTTTGACTCCTGAGCAGCTCTCAAAGGTAATTTTATTTTGTCTTAACAGAGATCTCAAGAGGTAGGGGAGGTATTATCAAAAGGTGGGTTCCTGGAGCACAGACAACCATCTAAGAGATCAGGCTGTGAGATCCCAACCCACCTAGGGTTTTACGAATCAAAAGAAGAAAATAAAAAGGAGGGGTCAGCAGGTACAAGTGAGCATAATTCCATTAAATTATCACTAGATACTATATCTGTAGACTTGACCCAGTTGGAAAATGACCTACAAGTTGTCCACGAAGTTTAAAAAATCTTAATCTATCAGTTTTAATAAATGAAGCTGAATATGCTTTCCCCCTTTTCTTTGTGTTATTTTTTTACTCAGAATTTATGTATGCTTTGAACTATCATTTAAACTATTAATTCAAAGGTGATAACAGACAAGAGTAAAAGCCAAAGAGGTTCAGCCATGAAACCAAGTCCTATAGGACTACTGAAAATAAGAGGACTAGAGGGTTGGCTGGTGCAAAGTGCCTTCAATCCTTGGAAGCCACTGACTTCCACCTTCTGAGGTAGTTCTTGTTCATGCCCTTCATCAGCTGTTTGGAACCTTACTGCCAAGATCACAAGAAGCTCCTGGGCCTAACTGGAACTCATATGTAGCATTGAAAAATCAAATGAATAAAAGGTAGAGGAAACCTTCTTTGTCCTGTGAAATGCAGAGAAGCCAGAGAAACGGAATCAGAAATGGCTTTTTTACACCACCAAAAAAGAAGGCTGAGACCTCGACTCGTGTGACAGCTGAAGACTCTAAGACATGTAAAATAGCTTGTGACAACAGCCTGAAAGTGTCTTGCAATATCGTGTCCTCATTTTGCCTGGACAGATGATGAAACCACATTGCACTAACTCGGCGGCTCACTGCAGGCATTGTGCTGCAGCACCACAGGCTGTCATTACAGGGGGTGCTGCCTCCTGCCTCTGCTGCCTGCATCTCCAGGGCTGAGTCCAGGGCACAGGCAGGGGACAAACTTTCAGCTGGTGTAAAATGGCAGAGCCCCACCAGATTCCCTGAGACTTCATTGATTTACAGCAGCTGAAACTATGGCCCCTGCTATGCTTAAAGTCTGAGACAGACTTTCATTGGACACAAAAGAATACGCTTTGGGACACTTTGAAACCTGTGCTGTGCGCAAGCAAGGAGCTAAACGATTCCCAAGATTTTCTGTGAGCCATGTACAAGCACACATTGTGCGCCGAGTGCAAGCAGCCTTCACCAGACACACAGACACAGAATACGCTCCCTGGGATGTGCCAGGGTGAAGAAGAGGTTTCTAAGTCACTTCATTTTTACTGGAAACTCTGCGCCAGTCCTCCCACACACAGCGCGTGTGCACTCCTCGTAACCAGCATTGTCTGAACTTGTGGTATTTTAATAAACCTTCCTGCCAAGCCAAAGAAGCTCTAAGAGACCTCACCTTTGTCCAGAGGAGGATCCCAGATGCAGCGAAGTCCAGGGAGTGTGAGCTCTGCTACAAACCAACACATAGGTATGTTAAATGAGTTCTATTAAAAATAACTGCTCTCCGTACTGCCTGGAGTGGAAGGGGCACAGGCTGTTTAGAGAGTGCACATGAGAGTGACAGACTGCAACAAAAAATCCTTTCACTGTACACAGAGGAAAATGAAACAGTACAAATGAATGCCTCTTTTTTATTTCATAAGGACAGGTTGGCAAAAGCAGATTATTGGGATTGGGCTGCACAGAAGAGAGGAATTTATTTTTTTTTTCTGGAATCACGATTCATCTTCATTATTCAGTCACTCAAGCTTCCTTGGAAACAGAGTGCCACTGAGTTATGGCAGTCATAGATGAATTCAGCTAAAAAATATATGTACAATAATGAAAGAAAGTAAAGCTGGTCTTCTTGTGCAGCCCTACCAAGAGACAGCCAGACAAAAGTATGAAAAAATTGACTGTCTGGCCAAGAATGAAATTGCTGGCAAGTCTGGTTTCAACCCTGCTATTAGCTTTCTTGCAGCTGCTTCAACTGCCCAAGCAGTACTGAGATAAGTGCACTGTCTGAAGTCCTTTTTCTTTCTAATTGGGAGTAGTATATTTATTTGCATATAGACTATTTCTGATTAAAACCTCATCTGAAAGAACTTAGGAGCTTACTGTCAGCCACCTTAAACAAAACAAAATAAAAATTAAACAAAATCCAAGGGTTTTGGTTCCAAACAAGGCACTCAGAAGCGTTCCTGCATTTCAGGATGAGCGTCGTGCTTCCTCTGTGGGCAGAGGCCTCTCCAGCTGCATCGCACATGGGGCAGTTCTGCAGTGCCAAAGGGGCGGGATGCAGGTGGCTGCACAGGGAGGTGGCTGGGGGAGGCGATGTGCTCCTGCAATCTCTTTCCCTTGTGCAACAGATGGATGGGCAGAAAAGAGTGGCAGGGGAGGATCTGCATCCCCAGTGCTCCTGTCCTGGCACTGCAGCCACCTCCATGACACAAGGAGCTCTGAGCATAAACTTTATGTGATTCTGGGGGGAGAGAGGGGACTGGGGTAAAGGCTGGCTTGCATCTTGCCCCTGTCCCAGGAAGATCGTGACTGAGTGCTGATGGATCGGGACAAGAGAGGTCATGCCAAGGGTCTGGCCCTCAGGAATATATTTCGGACCTGATCTAATGATAAAGAGTGACATTACGCCGGCCTTCAGGCTCACTCAGCTCACAGGTGTGCCACTAAGGTTTCCTCCCTTTGGAGGTGTAAAGCACTTCTGTTGCAAGCCCAGTAAAAGAAGGTACTGTCTCGGGGTGGAACAGAAAAGGTTATGGAAGATTTGCCAAGAAAGTGCCTGTGCTCTTCCCGTTCCAAAACACGGCAGGGCTTAAAAAAAATTGAAAAGTTTCAAAAGGCATCCAGCGATTGTTTTTTAGGAAACAAAAGAAGTACTTATGGGTTAGGTTTTCCAAGTTAACTGCATTAGTAGATACACTAAACAGACAGCTTGATCTGGATGAGTCACACAGCAGAAGAGGAACAATGACCTGTGTGTTCCTCCAGTAAAAATCATTCATTTTTTCCCTGTCAATAAAGACATTTTTAAATATAATTGCATTTGGGCAGTCAATTGTGAGGGTGTGGTTATCAGAAGATCACCCCCTCCCCCAGGGAGTCAAGTATTTGGCAGAGTGTCAGAATTTCAGGATACCCTAAGGCAGGCCACAGCACCTTAAAATAACTTCAACACACCTCATACCATGCCTGGATGTTGAATCAGCCCAGAGATGTCAATCACATACTGCCATTCATGGCAGAATCACCTCAGTTGCTCTGAACTTCACTTCTGAACTCACAAACTCCCTTCAGAAGAATCAGAGGAGGTGTGGGTATATGCGTGTGCGCTTGTGTGTGCCTGTGTGTGTGTGTAATTCCCCAGTCTTCACAATAACAATTCCACCCTTTCAGCCTCCTTGTTGGGAAACTGCCCTTGTAGAACAGCAAGTACCTCTTTCACAACAGCTGCTGAAAGGAGGCAGCACAGCTTGGCAATGGCAGTAGGAGACAGCAAACCTGAGCCTTGCCCTTAGAAGTTTATAGGGCTTTTGCTACCAACAGGCCTGTCAGTGTGATTTAACCCCACCTAGTAATCCTCAGCTTGACCCCTCTAACTTGTTCAGAAGTATCTGTTCATGAGATGAGCAGGTCTCAGTTCCCTGAGAGCTTGGCTTGAGACACTAGGTCTGGTTTTCAGAGCGTCTAAGGTTCCCCTGGTATTACATTGCATGCTGCTGTGGTTGTTGCTGTGGTGGTGATTTGTCTGCACTGGAACACTATCCCACAGGCCAGGATTCTGCCACACTGGATCCATATGTGCTCTAAATCCTTACTGACTTCAGTTCACTGCTCAGTTTCCCTGGAGAAGAGTATCCACATGCAGCGCCCAAAAGCAGCGATACAAAAGATACTCTTTGTTGAAGTATCTGCCATAGTCCCTCATATCTTGTTTATTCCAGCTGTAAACTAAGGGTAAATACGGATGCATAAAGTGCAGTGGGATTCACAGGTGGGTGCCAAGCACTTTGTATGCACAGCACAGTATGCATTGCATTGCTCTTCAGTTTAGGAGCACATGCTTCACCTTGCTGTCACACCATCCCTGAAGTCATTGTCTAACAAATCACATCTGTTCCCACGGAACTGAGTCCAAAAAATGACTTGCACACACAAATAAAACGCCGATTACTGTGTTATTCTTTCTGGAATGTAAACAACCCACTGCTTCATATTAGGGCAAGATTCACGGTTTCAGAGATTAACGTCGAGATTTTGTTGCAGACTAAGAAGCCCCGAGGTTGGAGAAATTGCCTTAATTTGTGCAGACCACTAGGTGGAAGTGCTGCTCCATCTCAGCCTTGACGTCCTCAAGGCCTCTGGAAGCAGCATCCAGGGTTAGGGCAGCCCTTGGCAAAATCTTGTTCGTAAGGAAGTGAAAGATGAGGAAGCAGAGGCCTCGGTCCTCCTTTTTTTCCAAAGCAGAGATTTGGTTCCAGTGCACCTAAGTATCTCGGGAAACATATAGCAAAATCAAAATATAATGAAATCATAACAGCAAGGCTTGTGACAGTGAGAGATAAAACCTAGAGTGTGCCTTCAGAAGGAGAGACAGATGAAATTATCAAGCATGCCATAACACAAGCCATTTATGAATTATTAGTAATTTATAATCCTTTTTATGGGAGAGGGCAGAACCTGGGGAAATGAATGGACTCTCTTGGCTTTTCCCTAAAATAACAAATGTCTTTTCTATCCCTTCTGTCCTCTCCCAATTCCCAGCTTCTAGCCTCTGCCTATAAGCCTGCTTAACATGAGGTATCACTATGCCTCCTTCTTCTGCACTCCCCAAAACAAATTATCTCTTATAGCAGCTGGCCAGGGCAGCATGTGCCAGAAGACAAGTCCAGGGTTAAAGTTCTGCCCTAAGTTTGTCTGTTCAAAGCCATGTGCCCTGCAGTCTCACTCAAAGCTGACTTAGTAAAACCAGACAAACAACTCACTGTATCTCCCTCCTCTCTGCTGCCTTCCCCTGCTCCTCTTTATCTGCCTTCTGTGTTTTCACTCTCTCACCTCAGCAATTTCATTTTGCTCACTCTGAAATCCTGGGACCATCAAGCACTTCATGTGTCCCTCACAGGCCAAAGGCAGAGCAGGGTAATCCTGAAGGGAAACACAAGAAAAATGCCAACACAGGAGGGTTAAATGCAGGCTGAGCCTAGCAAGCATCGTCTAGACTTTCAGTCTCATGATTCAGTGTGTCTGATGTAAAAGTATTTAAATAAGAGTTATGTAAATAACATGGCAGACAGATAGATTATTTAATATAATCAAAGTGAGATAAGGCCCAGGGCCCAATCCTTCCCTGAAGTAAGTCTGCTTTGTGCCATCCTCACAATGCAAACAGCCCTGAGGCTGGAAGACCCAGCCAAGGGAGGATCACCCCAGTGCAAGGAGATCTTCTCCTGGCCTGCCACCAGCACAGCAGCTCCTGCACAGGTCTTTCATCCCTAAAGCCAAGCAAAGGGGCATTCGTGAGAAACCTCCATATCCAGCTGGTTTCCACTGCCATATTAGCACCTTGGAGACACTGTCATTTGGGATCATTTGGAGCAGACTTCCTCTGAGCTGCACTGGAGGCTTTTGCCTGCAACTGAGACAGCTGGAAACTGCAAACAGTGATGATAAAATGAGCAAACTTATTCCTCACCTCTTCACCTTCCAGCAGGCTTAGCCTCAAAAACAGAGTTGAAAATGGCCCATCGGGTAGAATAAAACTTCCCTCTCATTATCCTGTTACCACCTTTAGCATATTCATCTGAGTTTTACCTACTTTTTAATGTCCCAGGGCATGTCTGCACCACAGAAGCTGCATGTAGGATGGGCCCTACTGAGCTAGCTTCAAATCCCCTTACTGGGGGACTGATGGCAGTGTAACCACAGAAGCAGAGGGTTGCTACAGTCTGCAAAACCTGCTGGAGAAGCCAGCCCTGTGCACAAGCAGCCAGGGCCCACAGCATCACATACAAGAACAAGGCTCCCTCGAGTTTGCTGACAAGGAGCTGGAGCTGCTGCACTGAAAATGTGCCCTCGTGTGATGTAATTGCCATCAGCTCCCCTAGGACACAAGGCTTCCCACTAACTTGGTTTGTTTTAATTTCACGGTGAGGTGACACCACTTCCTTGACGTTGCCCCTCTGTTTCCCGCTAAAAGTGTAGGCCTGACTTGGCCGTCCCTGTGCTAAAATCAACACACAGGCTTAGTAAACTTAAGCAAAGTTTAAGTAAGGACTGTGCTGCTGGCACCTTCTACAGTACCACACCCTCTTACCTCTTCTTCCCATTCAGGTCACTCCTAACTCTTCTGATTACATCTTCTTCTTTTCCTCCTTTTTCTTAAGTTACTTGGTATCTGCTCCATCTAATCTTCTCATCCACTTTGAATGGGACCAACCAGTTCTGCTTCCAGACACAGCCTGACCCACAGATAATCCTTGCATGATTATGTCAGCCAAAGACAGTTTATTTGGTTTTTTTTAAGACGGGAGAGTTAAACCCATGAGAGACAGGTGCACTGAGGTATAAATGTGCTTTGTGCAGGTATACCATAGGCTCCCTCCCACGGGGAATGCAGGGGAGTTGGAGCAGTGCAAAGGAAGCCATAGCTGGTCTTTTTTACATATGCACATCGAGCATGCATGGCTTTTGCACGCACACAAAACCAAGATGTGCACATGTGGGGCCTCTCCCTCTCTGCCACAGTCACTCAGTGGTGGGCAGCAATTGAATGTATCTTCTTTCAGCCTGTGGACAACGGTAACCATCTAAAGGCAGCTTGAAAGAGAAACAGATTTGCTCAGACTTCCTCCACTCCTACCTTCTACCCAAATTAATGTTGGAGTAGATAAGGTTGGAGAGCACTTCCCTTCCCTTTTTTAAACCTTTCCTTAGTTTAAATGGTCTGACTCATCAGCAACACAAAGATGACAAAATGTCTATTCTCCCTCCCTGTTCCCCCCCTCCCCCCCCAAATTTTTTGGCATGATTTTGCTATCAAATTAGGGTACTCAATCCATGCCAGTTGGAAGAAAAAATATATGGGCTCCCAGCACACTCATTGTATATGATTAGGATTTGGGGAGGGTGCGGAACATAACATCATCATAGGCAGAAAGTGAAAACAGCCAAAGGAAACGCCTACACTCTTCCTTTACAAAAGCTGCTTGTTGTGTCTGTCTGAACAATTGTTAAAAAACCTGGAGGGGAATTAGAAGGAAAAAGATAACTGACTTTATTAAGAGCAAAAGATTGATTGAGCAATTGATTGCACTTAATTGGAATGGTGCGAGCAAGGGAGATGATTTCAGGGTTGGTTGGCTTTTTTTTTTCCTCATCTTGTAGACAGTCCTGCCACAGAACTGTACAGGCAGGAGACTGAGTTACCAAGCTGAGAGCTTAGGTCTGCTTCTTCTCCCAGGGCATTGCTTGCCTGGAAGCAGCTGTCTGGAAGAGCTACCCCTTCCACAGCACTGCCAATTGCAATAGGTGAGACCTCAGAAAGAAGGAGGAACTTGAGAGTCACAAGGTTAAACTACAGAGGTTAGTTTGTTCATGTGTTTCTTCACAGAGCTTTTTTTTTTCTGCTTTTGAGGTATGCTCATACTCATAGGATACTTTCCTCTCAAACAATAAGGTCTAGAAACTCTTTTTCTTTGACAGAATGGAAAGACTGTCTTCTCATGAGTCTGTTTCAGGAGTGGAGTTCTTAGTAGAAAAAAAATGTTATCCAACTCATAATAATAAAAACTGAAAGAATTATATTATCAAAACCTCGCTAACCAAAGGGACAGAGACAAAATTCTAATGGGGAATATTTACATGAAGTAGAGGCTTCATTTTCTGGAGCTATGCACATATTAATGAAGCTGCAGCAGAAGAGAGAACTAGCTCAGGGTTTCACAATCTTTTTCCCCAAAACAGTCCTCAAGGGGAAAATGATAATGGGCATGAACAGTTAAAATAAAAGCAAACCCTGAGCTAACCCCTTTGAATGAACCGATTCCTGTTAATGTATTGTTATTACCTTACTATATATCACCTTCATTTTCCTCTTAAGCAGCAGGAAGGACAGACATTCATACTGCACAGATAAGAATGTGATTTCCAGTGAAAACAAAGGTTCCAGAAGTTAGGTTTGTATTTGCTTTGTTTAAAATCAAATTACAAGGTACGTGGCCCCAAACTTATCTAAACAGGGCAGTAGTGCACAGACTGACAGGGTCACTGGAGTTGGAAGGGACCAGATCAACACCACCTTGTTTTGCCAGAGTGATCCCCTCACATTAATAAATACAAAGCCTTCTTGCCTGTGAAGGCAGGGAGTAGAACTGGATGGTCAGGATGCCCTGTGTAAGGCTATGCTCTGCCCTCCCAGGTGCTGGCAGCTGGTACCCTGTAGAGCTGCATGCTCTGAGGATGCATTTCGCATCCACTAATCTCATTTGCCTACTCTAAGCAACAACAGAGGCATTACCCAAGCACTTGTGGATGAGCAATCTCAGTAAGAAAGCAAAACAAGAGAGAACACTGGGGCACCATTGCAAGAGCAAATGGCCAATGTTGCAGATTGAGACAATAACGAATGGACAGATGGCCACAGAAATGGTAGGACTGAACAACTGTCTTGTGACCTTCCTGCTCACAAAAAGCTGAAGAGCTGTCTTCTGTCCTTCTGATTCACACACACACACAAAAAAAATCTGAAAGCAAAAGCATTAAAAGCAGCACCAATTTCTCCACTACCCTTTCCCATTTTCCACTGTGAGCCAAGAGCTACATGGATACAGCAAGAAGACTAAGGAAACAAATAATGCCTTTTACAGTGATGTTTTTCATATCAAATTAACCAAGGGACAAAGCAAAATGGGGACGAACCAGCATAGGTTTTTCTCTCTTGGTGAGATACACACCTCCTATGCCAGCTGCCACCATTGCCAGGCCTCCTGCAAGCCTCTCCATAGTCACCTTCTTTTCTGTCCATCTGCCAGGAGTTACCATTTTCCCTGGTCTGATGGCTGAGCTGCTCATCCAAGCACTCCCTCATGCATCCCAGTGAGAACATGCCAGGTCAGCTAACATATAGGTTTACCATATAGGCCTTTCCTAACCAAGTTCATTGGGACTGGGATGGGTTGGGAAACCATAAGGTGAGTGATTCCACCAACAGACCTGAGAAGTCAGTGACCTCTGGCAGGGGGACAGCGATCAGTCATAGGAAAAAAATCAACCCTGGTAGCCAAGGGATTTTGTGTCATTGGGCCTTTACAGCCCTATTTGCTTTGTGCCCACCCTGCACAGGACCACTGGAGCACTCATGCATCAATCCTCTTTTCTTGCAGACAGCCACATCACTCTGCAGCTACAATTACCTGTACCTAGTGCTCGTTAAGTGCTTTGAAGATTAAAAGCACAGATACAAGTGTTAAATATTGTAATTATTCGTACTACGTAACATGGCTGCACTGAAAGCAGGGAGGAGTTGTTTTTTTGTGTTTGTATGTGGGAATAGCATGACAGCTGCTTCTTTTTGTATGTGAATTGCTGCCAAGGACCTTGATAAGGGATTGCGCTTGAAGGAAAAGAACTGAGTCTGGGAGTTTTCTTGGAGTGCTGCATACCAGAGTGAAATTAAACCGTGCTTCCACTGTCAGAGCTTATTTCTGTACGTGCTGATTACCCTGAGCTGCCTCTGGCTCCAGGAGGAGCAGAGGTGACTCTCTGCAGCACAGCAGGGCTTGGTCCTACAAGCAGCATGCAGAGGAAAACACACTCACCTCAGACAAACAACTTAGGAGCAGCCCTGCAAGCACCAGATCCTGAAGTCCGTGTTTCTGATGTGTTCACTTCACACTCAGGGCTTTAGGGAAGAGCTGTCCCTGAAAGGGTCTAGGGCAGATAGGAGTTTAGTCTCTTTTTTTCTGTTAAGGGTACCTTCTGACCTTCCAGCACAGCTAAAAGGACTTGAGCCTGACCATGGTTTTCCCACACACTGCACTCTTCTCCTGCACTGTCTTCCCGGCACTGACTCACCCAGCCCAAATGCCCAGGGGGAGCAGCCAGGCTAAAAGCCTCGGGCTTTACTCCATTCTTCTTTATTGTCAGAAACAGGTAGGAGGATGAGGTTGTGAGACCAGCACGTAGCTCATTACTACCTTGCTACTGCTCCAAATTGTGTCAGGAGCTGGGCTGAGACCTACCTGGCTCTCTGTAGCCAAATACAAATAAGACTGGTCTGAATTTGGGTCATGTCTGAGGACAAAGCCATGAGTGACCTCTTCAGTCTGTGGCATAGCGTTAAGTGTATTTCTGTGCACTCCTGGTCTCTGTGACACAGCACACACAGCCAAAGGCTGTAGCATTTAATCAGGCAGTGCTTCTGTCGGTGTGCTGGGAGTTCATCTGAGCTAAGATCGAAAATAAATCCTATGAACTGCTGTTTATATGCCTCATACCTTCCCTTCCCTGTTCTGCAACAGCCCTGACCAGATCTGAGCCTCTCTGCATGAGGAGGCAAGTAGATCCCATGGCCCAAGACAAAATGATGCTATGACCCATCTCCTTCACACTGTCAGGCAGCTTTTGGGAAGAGATGGGAACTCTGAAAGGCTGGGGAACAACTTTGCCTCCCCCTTCTGCACTCTCATGCACACATACACAATTCTGAAGATGTAAAGCCTCAAAAAGGGTGGGCTGTTCCTATTGGAAGAGAAAATATCAAAGTAAAGTAGGCACCTGAAAATTTACCCTCTCAAAGAGGATAAATGTAAGTACAGGCAAATGCTGATGCAATGGGCAGGCATCAAGCTGTTAAGACACAGCTTAAGAGGTATTCAAGGACCTGCAGCTTCCCCTGACTCCCATAGGGCTTCAAGGTGCTCTGAGAAATCTGCAGTCACATTTCAGTCCCACAAAAAGCCCATGTTTTAATCTGAAACCTACTGACAGCAACAGCACTGGGTTTGAGATTAGAGATTTGGGATTGTACCTTCAGTATTTTGCACAGAAAGTACATTTGTCTGTCTTTTTAAAGGGGTGAGGAGGACAAAATAGTATTGAAATATATATTCACTTTAGAACACTTTTAAGCTCATAGGTCAGCTTGGGAGAAGGCAGGAAGGTAGCAGAGGATGAAGGACTAGCAAAAAAGAAGCCTGGGTGTGTCACAGGGGAAGGGAAAAGTTGTAGGAGGAAGCGTGGGAGGCAATGCAGACAAGCTTACCAAATTGCAAGGCAAAATGTGAATTTTGTCCCCAAGCAAAACACCTCGGTAGTGCTGTTAGGTCAAGCTAATAAAGAGAGCTCTTCAGAGACTCCGACGTCTGTCTGTATTTCCTCTCCCACTAAGAGGAAAAATAATTAATAAGCACCTTCTGTCTGGCAATCAGCAACTATTTACATCAGCCTATGTGAAGATGGCAGCCTTCCTGATCACAAAGCACACCTTCTCTTTAGCAGTGCAGCTCCTGCTCTGTCAGCCCTGTACCCAGCTGCAGTCTGCAGCACTGCGCCTGACTCGGAAGAAGCTCCTTTCAGAAGGGGCTGAAGCTGGGCAGCACCCTCTGTACAGACTATAAAGAGAAACTCACTTTAGAGGTTTCTGAAGTCTCAGGAGGTTTTCTGCAGGCATGAAAGCCAAGCTCCAGTATTGGCAGAGTCTTTACAACAGAGGATTTGCTGTAAAGTGTGTTACCGGCAAGATGCAAAATTCACAGTGAATTCAGTAATAGCACAACTTCCTTTGTTTACTATGCAGAGGACACAAGAAAATTAAGCTAATCTGGTGCTTGTCCAAGCCACTGTTAAAAACATTTTTGACACAAGCTGACCTCTTTGCTCCTGAATAAATATTAGCCATTTGTTTGCGCATTGTGCAGCCAGTTTGGTAGACAGGCAAGAAAAAACGAGCAAAGAACTTATTTGGTCATTTTTTTTCCTGCACCAATTGTCAAATAAGTTATTCACAAATACAAGCTTCCATCATTCATCCAGCACTAGACTAAACACTTTCTACTAAACTTAGTTTTCAGCATCATGTTTCAGTTTATAGTTACGTTTTTCCCTGGGCAAAGTGAGCCAGTCATTAGACAACTCTCATAGGTTTCCACTAAACATGCTTGATTAAGTCTTGTAAGAAGGAGTAGGTGGAGGAAATTGTGCTTTAAAGTCAATGGGAACATTTCCATTCACTTCAATGGGAAATGCACTGGAAGAGATAACATTATTTTGAAGAGTTAACGAGCATGTTTAAGTCTGTACAAAAAAACTTATGCCACTGTTGCATACTGCACTTTGTGAGGGACAGCTTTCAGAGTAAGAAACCAACCTCAACACTGGGACAGCCTAAATCAGCAGTTTTCCCTAACACCACCCCATGGTCCTTCCTGGCACATAATGCACACACATGAAATGCAGCAGCATCATCCAAGCTCTAGTCTTGCTCGCTCTTCAGTGGCTGAACTTCTGTGACTGCATTCAGCGTGGTGGTGCTGAGCTGGTACAGGTGCTCACCTTTAATTTCTCCAAGCCAGAGCCACAACTGATGCAATTCAGTTTAATGGCTTGAGGATCTGGCCTCATTTGAAAGGGAAAGAGGAATATGAAAAAATAAAATAAAATAATTTTAAACATTAATTTCAAACACTAATACGAATATGCATTTCTGGACTGATTTACTGCAATGCCACACAGCCAAGCAAGGTCAGGATGACACACAGGCAAGAGACCTCTGACACAAAATAACTACATGAAGCTACTACATTTGGAATTTCTACAGGTAGGCAAATTGAAAAACAGGCACACATCAAGAGGACACCTTTGCCGCAGGTCAGCAAGAAAACTCTGTATCATCAATTTTTTCAAAGACATTTAGATGGATGCTGCCATTCCCCTAAATTTAGGAGAAAGAGGGACATGATGTACTATTCAGTCTATGCAAATCCATGATGAACACTACTGAGTGCAACACCTGTGTTCACCTCTGCAGAAAGCAATCATTTTAATTGAGTGGTTATCATGAGCCCTTTTCTTCCAAAGGAAATGGTCTATTTTATCCCCAGTCCAATCAGTTCCAGATGAATCCTTGAAGAGTATCCCCCAAGAAAATTATGCTTCTTCATTATTAGCACATCAGCTCAAGATCTCAGGCACGGTCAGTGTACAAATGTAGAACACAAGGCAGTCCCTACCTTGCTGAGATTACAATCTCAGAAGTCATAGGTGAAAACAAAACAAAACAAAACAAAACAAAAAAAAACAAAACCAAAATAGACAAACAGGCTCAGCAAATGTTGAAAGCTAGAGGTGTGGTGGAGGGCTCACATTCCTTCCCTTATTGTGTAGATGCAAGACATGCCCAGCCTCTGGAGGGAAACAGATGCATGGGAGAGACATGAAACTATTCCCATGGTCCAGGCTGGCCATCCTTATCATTGCAACCTTCTTTAGCAGAGCTCTCTCCTATCCAGAACTGTTGTTCCAGTTGTAGGTGTGCCCATGGAGAATATTAAGCACAACATATCTAGATGTAAGACTCATAACCTTCTCTCCCTCACTCAGCACACTTGGCAGGTTCAGCTCAGAGCTTTCTAAAGGGCCAGTGTTTGGAAGTCTTGCTGTCTGCATTTTTTTTGCCAGAACCTGTGCTTCAGACCTTCAAGCTCAAGGCCTGAGCAACAAGAAGAGAGGCAACAGTATAAAAAGCTATGTGACTCCTGCCAAAATGTGTCACTTCAAGTCACTCCATCCAAAACCCATGAGGATCTGGCCAGAGTTGAGACCTGTAAAATACAGAGATATGTAGTACAGAGCTGATAAGAACCTTCCCTTCAAATTTGTCCCAAAGCCCAAGACATTATCTATTGAATCAGACCCTGCGGGCACTTAGACGCCACTCTGCCTACTTTTTGGATCCCACTGGGATTTAGGCTGAAAACAGGTGCCAAGATGCTCTGACTCAGGCGGTTGCAGGCATGCCCAGCAGCAGAGCTACCCGTGCTTGGGGAACATGCAGGTAAGAGATGGAGGCACCGACTGAGCCTGGATGTCTTCAAGGTTAGATGGCTCAGCATGGGGCAAAGGGGCATTGCCACGATTTTGGGCTACATGGCCTGAACTCCACTTATGCCAAGTTGCAAATGACAAAGCTCCCCTCTGAAGCTGGCCCTCATAAAAAGCCATCCAGGTTTCCTCCACACTGTTCTCTCCACTTAATTTAAGTGTGCCTAATCAGGAAATCTACTTAATTGGAATATCTCTGTTAAAAATCAGGGGTGCTTACTAACAATGACTGCATCTTGATCGGGATTGTAATATCACTTAATTGGGATGCCTTCAGGTATCTCAGTGGTTTGGGTTTTTTATGTCTCAAGCTCAAGCTAGTTTTGTCTGTCTGCTCCTCATAAAACAGCTTTCAGTTCCTCCTTAGTAATGATACAGGCAAACGATGATGTAAGTTACTTTAACATTTTTTGCTTCTGGCTGTTAGTTGGTGTGGGAGGGGCAAATTACCTGTTTCTGTGGGTGTTCTTGCCACAGGGATGGTTACGGTATTTACAGTCTCCATCCCATGCAAACACTTCTGACTCCGACAGCCTCCCTGTCACACAGCACCTCTCCAAAAGGCTCTAGTGAATAGAGAAACACTGGTTTTGCTACCTGGCAAGCTCATCTAAACTGCAGGAAAGATACCAACCAGAGTGTCCTATACTGAGTATTCCCTTTGTAAGTGACTGTTTCAATGTTTGCAGTGTCTACAACTCTTGAGAGAAAAAGTGTGTGCTAAAGGAAAGCTGTGAACCTGCCTTTGAACCAACAAATCACACTTATACCCCACAGTTATACATGTGCAATTATTTTTGAATGTAAGCCTTGGCTACGAGTCTCTGACTCTATTTTAGGGGTTATCAAGTTAAATAGAAAACATTTATTCTTTTTTAATGAGCTATCAGGGGTCCTTTTCTTCATGCTACGCTATCTTAAAATACCTGTACTTGTATTTATCAAGTAGTAGTAGTACCTCTGAATTGGTCATCTGCCACTGAATGTAGTCTGGTAATCTCTTCTACTTTGCAAAAAGGGAGAACTGACCTTGCCTGGCTTGGCTGATGCCATCCTCATATGCAAACATTAGCTGTGTTGCCATCACAGTTGGCCAGCCGGTCTCACTGGGGCAGGAATTGGGGCGTGAGCTGAGCAGGTGAGGTGGTGACATGCCAGAGCCACTCATCCAGCACACAGAGGCCTAATGAAGGGGGCTAATGCCTCCTGGATAAAAAAGAAAGTCTGCAACTTTGCTTTTATTTGGTCAAAGAAGGGATGCTTTTTGGGGAGACACTGAAATACATACTGCCAAAGCTCTTTTCTTCTTCAGTTCAACTTTTCTGTTCACATCATGCCTACCAGTCTGTTTACAGATTGGCAGAAATGGCACTGCGTATGGCCTTACGGAAGCAGGGAGAGGAAGAACCAGAAACTGCAGTTGTAACACACTCAGGAACTGAATGATGACTTCTTTTACCTTTAAATGTACGCTGCCTCATTTTGAGGGCAGAGACCTACTAGAAAATGGGACTTGCCTGGGGTCACAGCCCATGGAACCCCCGCAGCTGTGAGTTTCAAGTGTTTGTTATACAAGGTGCATTTAAAACACCATCTCTTTTGTGCATTCCCTGTGGTCTGTGGAAAATAATAGTTACATCTTGAGAGCTCTACTTTTTAAACTATTCTTCCACCTCTTTTTATTGTACTTTGCTTTTTGCAGAGCGAGACATTTTCTGTATGTAAACAAGCATGGGTTACTTCCAGCAGTGCGCAAATAACTGCAAAGAGAGAGTCTGTGGCTTCATAGAAGTGCATATTCAGATATCTAAGTTTTGTTACTTATATTACCATAGCTTATAGGAGCCTACGAGGAGACAAGTTCTTTGGTGTGATTGTACTTAATAACCATAAATGCCTTGTAAAACCCTTGAAAAGCCTTGAAAACCGTGAGTGCATGTAGCTGTGTGTGTGTGTGTGTGTGTGTGTGTGTGTGTGTGTGTGTGTGTGGACGTTTGTGTGTAAATTTACACATCTCTGTGGCCACTCTGTGAAGCCATCTGCCTCTTGAGTGTACCAGACAGTTTTACGAAGCTGTTCCTTGGAGGTTGAACACATCAGTAATTGGACAGCAAGGGGGAGGTTAAAAAGCAGAGGTACTTTTCCTGGAAACCAACGCTTTTTCCCTCGCAAGTTTTATTGGCAAGCCTGGCAACCAATAAAGACATTCCTTGGCAGAGGGAAGAATATAATGGCCTGGACACAGCTGGCATCGTTCTAGCGCTCACCTCCGACAGCGAGCTGCTTCCCGCGAAACCCGCCCCGCGCGGCCGCGACTCCGAAGCCCGGCGGCGGCGGCGGNCGGAGCGGGGCGCGGCAGCATCGCCGCTCCTCACCCGGGGGAAGCGGCTTTGCCGCTCCCCTTGCTAGTCCGCTGTCCCCCGCGCAGGCATCGGCGGCTTGAGGGCCGGCCTCCCCCCGCGCGGCCCTTCGCGGAGGGCGGGAGGCTTTGGACTCACCCCCGCCAAGGGCCGCCCGCAGCGGGGCAGCGCCCGGTCGTGGCTCTCAGCAGGGCTGAGCGCCCTCACCACCACCATCCGCACCTCCACTTATTCTGCCGCACACCCTCCCGAGAAAGCTCCCAGCCCTCAAAAACGAGTATGGGAAAGGCAGGCAATTATGTATCCAGGGGCTGATCTCTATCTGCTACCTAATGACTTGCCAAGTACTTATCACTTCCCAGACTAGGAACTGTCGCTTCATTCTAATGTAAATAAACCCTTTACACAAATAAGTCTCTCTCTCCTCTCGTCTGCTGGAGCAATAGGTGGAGATGGAGCAGGACGGGGCTGCTAAGGTTCATACTCCCAGCTTCGTTGCTCCCTGAATGTTTTCATTTATATGAATTCAGAGAATCCAATGGATTGAGCCCCCCTCCGCCCTCTCTGCCCCTCCCAGAGGAAGGAAGGAAATAAGGGAGGAAAAGGAACACAAAAGGGACAGGGGACCTTGGAAAGTAAAAGAAAAAAAAAAATTAGAGTTCCACGTCTGGCTATCCTCCTGTCAGTTTACGAGTGAATTTTTAACACCCTCAGCCGTTCAGATGATTGTGTTTTACCATGGGATGCCAAAGCTAGAGAACCTACCAAATAATTAAAGGTTTCTTGAGCACTTGCCTCTTTTTCTTTGTGTGTGTGTGTGAGAGAGAGAGAGAGAGAGAGTACTTTGCAGAATGTACTTTACAGCAGAAACAACACAACCCACAGCCTGGTTTTTGTCCTTATTCTTAGTGCCGCGACATCTCTGTGACACAACAACCTGTGTCACAGAGACGAATTATATGTACAACCGCGATAATTATCGTGGGAAGATGAAATGCTCCGACCTCTTGATGGTCTCGGTTCTTCTTTGTAAACTAAACGCAAAATTCGCTTTTAGATACCGAACGTGAAATTAAGATATTTCTCTCGTGAATGGCATGAAGCCGATGTCTGCTGCCTCATTTACTGCAAAGGATAATTTATTTCTCAGCCAAGAAGGAGAGGCTAAAGATGCCACAGGGAATGGAGTGCTCATTTTCGTATTAAGTTGTGTTATTTATGTCTCAAGATAAAAGACGCCCTGGATTGGAAAACTACCTCGGCATATTTATGGAATTGTTAACCCACGTTAATAAAATAACAATCACGCCTGTTTGCTTAACTGAGTGCCACGCAAAACAGACCTTGCATTTAGAGCTCGGCTTAATTGCACAGGCTTGAGATGGCAGAGGTGCTGGTGCAAGGACGAGAGGGAGGGAAGCAGGGATTGCTGTCACCCATGTCCAGCGGTTGCAATCAGAGAGGAGACTTTCAGCACAACAGATTTTTCTACTGCTCAAGCACAGATTTGATGCGATCACTTCCCTCCCTGCCCCTCGAAAGGATGTCAGCGGTTTTCTCCTGTGGTGTCGCCCGCTGTTTAAAGAACATGGAAAGCTGCATCCTGAGATGCAAAGAGACGGGCTGGGTGGCTGGTTTTGGAGTTTCAGGGACACTGCTATGATATTGAAGCCAAACAAAGGGAGAGAAGCGAAGCTCTGACTACGACTGAACATAAACAGCCCGGGGCTGGAAAGCAGTTCACCTTCAGGTCTTTGAGAGGAGCGAGGAGGACAACGCACAGAGAATTGTTTGGGTCCACCTGGGCTTTGCCCAGGTCAAATGGTAGTCCCGCCGCCTACCGCTCCGATGTCATCTTTCTTTCTGACATCTTCCTAAATAAGGTTGCAAATGACCACACACACGAATCCTCGGAGGGTTTCAAGACAAACGTGGCTCCCCTGGCCTGGGTCTGCCCATCGGGGCTCCCGCCCCGCCGCCAGCGTCCCTCTCCCGGCTTCGGGGAGGAGGCGGCAGCGGCCGTGTCAGCCGCCCGGGGGCCTGCGGGAGAGGGGGCCCACGGAGGCCGAGGCTGCTGCCGTCCTGCCCCGTTCTGCGGCAGACCCAGGCGGGGCACCTCCAAGGCGGCTGTCCCGCACGGAGGCCGGGCTGGCTAAGGCGACAGAGGTAGGGCGCCTGGGAGAGGTAGCCCAGCCGTACAACCGGCTGGGTGAAAACCAAGCGCCAAGGACTCTTGCTGGGTGGTATCCAAAGACAGCAGGGAGAAAACTGATCTTCCTGCCTCCCTAAACCCGTTGCTTCCCCCCAACACGCACACACACAAGCCCCAAATTCCACTATGAACCTTCACAATGGTGACTTTTGTGCCTCGAGCAGAGAAACCAAAGTCCTGCTGGGTTGAGGTCTGTAACTCAACACACGTTAGTTGCGTCAGTTCGTAATTATAGAATCAGAGTGGCTATTGCAAAATATATTAGATGCAAAATACTTCGGATTAATGCCCCCCTTCCCCTCCTTCTCTGTACAGAAACTTCTCGGTGTTACTCCAACCTTTGCCTGTGAAATAACTTCGCTACCGTCAACATTGTCCAGATAAAATGAAAAAGCCACTGAAGGCTCCGGGTCTCGGAGCGGCACGTTACGGACGCTCAAGGGAGCGAGCGGGAAGCCCACGGAAATTGTTTTTAACGGCAGGTAATACCGTGGGAAAACCGGATGACCTGGGCTGCATGGAAACGTGCTAAAATGCCCTTTTTCTTTCTCTTTTTCCTTTTTTTTTTTCCTCTTTTTTTTCTCCTCAGCAAAACAAGAAAGAGATTTTGAAAATATAAAGTGTTGGAATTGACATCTAGTCCAGTGCTTGCACATTTATTAATTCTGCCGTGGTGGGAGGAAAGGGAAAAAAGTGTAATTAGGCAGGAGCAGGTGAAAGATTCCAGACGATGAAATACAACAGGCTAAACGGGATAATGTATTCACCATTAAAGAACTGACATTTACTACCAAAAGGAGACCCGTTACGTTTGAATATGGAAAGGAGCAGATATTAAGCTACATAAATTACCTTCTTCACATGACTTGAATCTCATTTAAAATACTTTTTTTTTTTAATAACCAATAGATCGGTGTTTGAGAGGTAAAGCCATACCTGCTAAAATACCACCAAGCGAACGATGAGCCTTTAGCACGCTCCAAAGGCATGATCCCCAAAGCAATCGATCACAGTAAAAAGTGTGGAAAGGGGGTTTCAAATCAGTGAAGCCAAAAGGGTCTTTTAACGTATTTTTATTGTCACAAAATCAGGATGAGTAATTCATCTCACAAACGCACCACATACACGTCTTTGCCGTACAAATTCCACCCCTTAAAATTATTTCAACGTGATCCTTTTAGCTGATCTTTTATTAACGCTAATGAAGTTTCAGAGGTATGGGCTACAAAGCGAATGAAGAGTACTGGGTTGTATTTCGAATATTTGAAGTATTGGTAAAAGAGACTACTGTGAAACAATGTATACTAATTTCACCCGTGTTTAAAGTACGAAAATAAAATCTTCATTCTTCAAATATAAGAGACAATTGAAATTAAAATTTTAAAAATAAATAACCAAGCCCTCACTCTCTGTTTCCTTTGAGTTCCCGTTAAAGCCTTATTCTGGATTAGAACCCAAATGTTATTTCAGATAGTTAGACAAAAGCAAAGGACATCAAATCTTCATAGCAGAACCGGCCAAGCAGTTAAGGGAACATTCATTTTGTTCTTCTTTTCTCCCTCCCTCCCCCTTTTTTTTTTTTCTTTTGACACACCTGACATACCACGGAATCCACTCTGAAGTAGACTAGCAACAAAATTATGCCCTCTCTCTCTCAAATGAGTAAAGAGATCCAGCAAGGATCCTCTCTCCGCATCACATCCCACATCTCGTAAAGATTACCTGAAGGGGCGAGCTACAGACCCCTTTCAGAGAAACGCGCCCGTGTTTATAAACAGCAGAGGCAGCGGGCGCTTCATCTGCAGACAGAGGGAGGAAAGCCCTTGGTGGCTGATTAATAAAAAGGAGCTTTGGAGGACTCGTCAAACCCTCGTCAACCGGAGGAATGCAATCTCTTCAGAAGCGTTTGGTCAGGCAGGCAGCTGGCTGCAGGCAGGGTGGTGCTGCTGGGGCAGGGGCATCCCACCACACACACACACACACACACACACACACACACAGAGACAGACACACACACAGAGAGACACACACACACACACATAAACACACTTTTTCCTCGCCGTCCCCGCGGGCGTGGGGGGTGGAAGGCAACTGGGGTGAGCTTCTGGCCGGGGCGGACAGGGAGCGAGCCGGCACACCGGCATGGAGCCGGCCGTCCAACCCGAGCGGCAGCCTGGAGGGAATGGGAGGAGAGAGCCCGACCGGAACGTGTGGAGATAATAGACCGAGGAGCTTACACACATACACACGCCAAAAAAAAAAAAAAAAAAAAGAGAAGTAATATTTGTGGGGAAAACACGCGTGGCAGAGCGCAGGGTGCACGCGTGGGTGGAAGGAGCTCCGGGGGAACCATATCCACACATGCATATATACACACACACACATATATATATACATATATATTGGTGAAGGCATGCACATTGTGCGTGTGCCCGGGGTGCGTGTGCGAGTGCGACCGCGCGCGTAAGGACGCGGGTGTGTGGGCGAGCGAGCGAGATGTGGGGCAGTGGGGCTCGGGCTGGGTCGTCGCGCAAAATACGCGGGCTGGAGGATCCCCGCGGGTGCGCAACGGCCCGCACGATCGCGGGGCTCCGCGGCACTCAAGGCGTCCGCGTGTGCCGGAGAATGTGTGTGGCCGGTCCCCGAGCGCTACAACTCCCGGAGCTGCTGCGGGGATTTTTTTCCTTTTTTTTTTTTTTTTTTTTTTTTTTTTTTTTTTTTTTTCTCCTCGGTCTCTCCTTTTTTATTTTTTTTTCCCTCCTCATTCAGAGCCCGGGGTGTTTCCCAGCCCTCATTGGCCGGCCCAGCTCGGTGGGGCGGAGTTGAGCCGCCTGCAAAAGGAGGAAAAGAAAAAAAAAAGAGAGGGAAAAAAAAAAGGGAGACCGAGAGAGGAGAGGGAGGGAAAAAAAAAAAAGGAGAAAACTGTAAGTGCGTAAAAAAGTTCTCGCCGTGGTGACGGATGCTCAAAAGTTCAGGAGTTTTTCCGATGCTTCCCAAAGCAGCCTGCGACTGAAAAAGAGACTGAAAAAAAGCGAGAGGGAGAGAGAGAGGGAAACTTTGCACTTGGAGATCGGGAAGGTGGATTTTTTTCTTCTTCTGCTCGCTTAAAAAAGCCAACAAAACACATCCCTCTACTTTTGTCCCTCCTTTGCAGACAACTTGTTGCAGATCCCCGTGGAACAAGGAACTGGGACCGTGGGAGCCTCTTTGCAAAGGTTTTATTTTCTTAATACTCTTTCTGCGTTTGGAAGTTGCTTTCTCCGCTGCGATTACTTTTTTTTTTTTCCTCCGCCGTTTTCTTTTTTCAAACATTTTCCCCCTTTTTTGTCCCCCTCCTTTTCCCCCCCATTTTTAGATTTTTTTTTCCCCCTCCGCGTGGAGCGCGGGAGCTCGCCGGTGGGCTTTCCTGGGCGAAGAAGAGGAGGCTTTCGGCGCTGCCGTCGTTATTCTTCCTCCCTTTTTCCGCGCTCCGCCGGGGGGGGGGGGGGGGGGGGGTTGCCCGGCCGCCCGGTCCAGCTCGGTCCGCGGAGCGGCGGAGGGGTGGAGGGGGAAGGGACGCGCTGTTTGGTCCGGCGGGGAGGGTGGGGGAAAGCTGACGGGAGGACATGCAGGCTCGCTACTCCGTGTCCAGTCCCAACTCCCTAGGAGTGGTGCCGTATCTCGGCGGAGAGCAGAGCTACTACCGCGCCGCTGCGGCGGCGGCCGGCGGGGGCTACACGGCCATGCCGGCCCCGATGAGCATGTACTCCCACCCGGCCCACGAGCAGTACCCAGCCGGCATGGCCCGAGCCTACGGGCCCTACACGCCACCGCCGCAGCCCAAGGATATGGTGAAGCCGCCCTACAGCTACATCGCCCTCATCACCATGGCCATCCAGAACGCTCCCGATAAGAAGATCACCTTGAACGGGATCTACCAGTTCATCATGGAGCGGTTCCCTTTCTACCGGGACAACAAGCAGGGCTGGCAGAACAGCATCCGCCCCAACCTCTCTCTCAACGAGTGCTTCGTCAAGGTGCCCCGCGACGACAAGAAGCCCGGCAAGGGCAGCTACTGGACCCTCGACCCCGACTCCTACAACATGTTCGAGAACGGCAGCTTCCTCCGCCGCCGCCGCCGCTTCAAGAAAAAGGACGCCGTCAAGGACAAGGAGGAGAAGGACCGCCTGCACCTCAAGGACCATGCCCCGCCGCGCCCGCCGCC